>SMJT01000068.1:900266-990555 GCA_004349715.1 Crucihimalaya himalaica
GTGAATCGTCAAGAACCGAACTCCGTACGACGGAAGAAGGAGGTGACCTAGCGAATGGACAGATTCAATGCGAGGAACTCTGAAAAAGAAAGAAAAAGAATGTGAGATTAACAAGAGAATGAAGAGAAATAGCCCTAAGCTGCTTCTGATACCATGTAGAAATTCATAGAGATGAAATGAGATTAAGAGTGAGATTAAGGGTAGGGTTGAGGATTAGAAAGAGAAAAGAGAAAAGATAGAGAATAAAGATGGAAGCTTTTGAAATCGATTTTCCATTTAAGATGAGAGTGCTGTGATTACCATATGGGAGGCTTATATACCTCTAGCTACTGTTTACAAGGAAGAGTGTATTACAAACAAAAAGCAAGACCGAGAGAGAGTGAAGTGGTCCACACCAGAGTGAGAAGAAGGGGTCCAGGCGCTCCACACGGCTCCCTTCCCCTTGGCGCTCCACCTTCTTCTTCCTCCTTGTGAACTGGCTTTACAAGGCCTTGTACTCTTGACTAGGCCTCAATACTCAAACACATTCTTCTCCATAATCAACCATAAGCCTTAGAGATAAATGGAGCCACTCCTCTTATTGCTTCTTGATCAATACGTATTGCTCTTGCCAAAGAAAGATGACACTTGGAGGATATGTGTAGCACTATCATGCCATTCAACAACTTCACCATTAAGATATCCGAAAACTCCTTACCATGTCTTGAAGACATGCTTGACATGAACTACACGGGTCAAGCAACAATCTTTTCAAAGTGGACTTGAACATGGATACCACCAATGGTTTGCATTAGGGGCGTGATGAATGGAAGACCAGCCTTCAAAAACCAAACAAGCTTTTACGAATGCGTGGGTAATGCCACTTCGGCCTTACAAAATGCACGAACCATCCTTCATGAGGCTTATGAACCATTTCCTAAGAGCCTACCATCAGTATTTGTGTGTATATTTCGACAATATTTGGGTTATTAGCAACATGTTTGTCCGATCATTTGACAGCACCTTGAGTTTGTCTTAGAGACCCTTCGTAATAAAGGTCTTTATGTAGACTTCAAGAAGTGCACCTGTTTGCACTGATCAGCTGTTGCCTAGGTTTTTGTTATGTTTGCTGACACTTAGGTTGATCATGAGAAATAAGCAGCAATGAGAAGTGGGCCCACACCAACAATTATAGGGACATGTCTCAGACTTTCATGAACTGGCTAGGCTTCCTACGAAGGTTGTCAAGGATTGCAACACCATAGCAGTCCTCTCATGACTGTATATTACAGCAGGATGTCTGGCGTTAAAAATGGTGAGGCACAAGAGAGGTTTAGTAAGCTTAAGGACCGGACTTACTCATGCTCCTGTTGGCGCACCCAAGTTTGAGAAGACTTTTGGAGATTATGCCTCTGGATTACGGCATAAGATGTCCTCACCAAGATAAGTCGTCCCATTGCTTATTTTAGTGAGATTAGAAGTTGAGCGGTAGCCACACTTAACTACCCTCCTAATGATATAAAGAACTAATACGCCATTGTTAGTCAGTTCCATTGAGTTTGCAACTTAGTTTGTCCGCCAACGAATTTGTAACTATACATTTGAGTGAGGCCAGACTAATCTCAAAAAGAAGCATTGAGGATGGTTGGAATTCATCAGAGAGCCTTCAATATATCATCTAGTACAAGCAAATGGCGATGATAACTGTAGGGGCAAAAGTCACCTATTGGAGGATCCAGACTTCGGGAATATCTACACAGGGAATATGATAAAGGAGCTTTGGCTCCATACTATAGCACGAGGACTACCTATTTGAGGCAAAAAGTCTAATGCATTCGCAAGGATCATGAGGGAACTGATCATTCGAGAAGCACATGGTGGACGGTTCATAGACATTTTGGTGTAAAGACCAAAAACCTATATATGTGATTGGGAGCATTTCTCTGGGCCAATATGAGGAGGTTTGTGGAGAGAGTCTAAACGCCAAAGTGTTCACATGCCTGAGGCCTAAATTCCATGTTCACACCCCTCCCACGAACCTTAACCTGCCCTCTAAAATACTAGTCAAACATGTCCGGGAGGCCATAAAGATTCATATGCGTATGAACTGTGTCTCTCTCATCTTCCACACATACTGCCCGCCACTACTCACACTACTGCGTAAGCTAAGAACATTCCCGACGTTTTCCAAAGATGCGTTCTTTTATCCAGCCGTCGTCAGACACGTCCTATTACGCAGACGACTGCCACTACAATGTGATATTCATCGTGTGACCTAGATGCCGCTCTAGATAGTAACGGCTTTCATAGAGTTGACGTACTCTTCGTTCCGAATAGATGATGTGGAACATCCATACCGGAGAGTCTTCTTCCAGAACACGTTGAGTCTTCTCTCAACAGCCCATTGTAAGAGACAACGATATTTTCTCCTAGAGTTGACTTCTATGGATTTGTTTACTCCTCCTACTCAAACAACGTATCTTCATCCCTCTTCATCAAAAGAGCGAATTTGCTACTAGCATTATGCTTCTCTATATCGGGATACGCCGCACTATGCCTCATCCGCGTACACATCAGCTCTTCATCTCTTATATGCATTCTAGCAAAGAACAAGTCAAACATGAAATCACAAGAAACTTGTCAACGGAAATACCAAAGATATAGCTATGATCGCAGAGGAAATGGTTAAACTAAGGAAGAAGGACCGGCTTCTGAACAAACTTGATAGATCACCTTTAGACCACTATCACGATCAAAGCTGAATATCAAGATAATCGCACCCAGCCGTCTATATAAAGGAAGATCAATCGTGAATACCACTCTATTCTGGTGTGCCTAAATAATTGTGACTTGGCATCTTCAGAAGGCTTCATGAGATGTAACTAATTACATTGACATGTGCTCATTTCAAACATCATGACTGATAATCAATGCGACCACAGCTATGAAGAACTTGGGAGCTGATCTCGCTGAGGCAGCAAATAACGAAGCTCTATATTGAAATAATGAAGATATTTCCTTATTTCCAGGGAGACCAGAACGCACTCGCAGCCAAACTGGTGTGATTTAATGGAGCAACAGAGATTTATTTTCTTTATTGTCTAGTCACCCTGAGTATGAAAACGAGAAAGGAGGTGTGGACCCTCTACTCTCTATTAAACACTACATGAGAGTGAGACTTGGCTCCTCCACAAGGGATTTCAACGATATTCATTATAATAGTGAGAAAAAGGCAGAGATGCATCTTTGTGTGAAAGTTCTTTATCAACTTCAAGAACTTCTACTCCCAAAATGGTCTATGGACGTAAATCAGTAAGGAATCCTCTTTTTAGACTTGAATGTGCTATGACCACTTTGTTCCACTACGTCTTGATCGATCAATTTCAATGTGAATGGCATGAAAATTTCCTTCTTGGACTAGGCGGAGTATTTTTGATTTGAATATCTGAATCTACACCATTCACATCACCTCACTAGCATGACTCGAGAGTGAAAACATAAATGTGTTTTTTCTTTGATCGACATCTTTGTCATAGAGGAAACGTGAAGAAGCATCAGAACTTGTAGATCAACTTGGAAAGGAGTGTGGGAAAACCAAATATTGTAGCAGAGGACAAAAATAGCCTGCCGGAGGAAGCTTATAGTCAGTGGACTAAAGAACAAAATTTCTAATTGTTCTAGAAAAGGACACTTCTAGTTTGCTACACAAAACTCTTACATTGAAGCTCTCCTAGTGACGTTCCCTAACCAAGCGCTCATCGCAACCTTAAACTAGACACTTGGAAGAGGCTTTAAGGAAGAGGAGCTTCTTGGTAGAAGCGGCAAGTCGAAGTCCTTGGTCAGCAAGGAGGTGATAAAAATTAGCTATTTATGTTATGTTACGAGAGAAGAAGACAATTAAGAGGCTGATGTTGCTACGAGATCTACGCAGCGTTAATTCAGACTACATTCGTATCATGTACGAATCGGCTTTCAGGCGACTCTTGAAGTGGTAAAACAGAACTATCACACGTATTTCACGAGAATGAATAACTAGGCATTTATATCTATTGTCTACTCATGACAGAATTCCCGATTAGCACTGTTAGTTATAATCTTGCAAAGGTCATGGTCCTAATGGATTATCTGCCGTTTTTCTAATCCTTTTTTAGTTCTATTACATGATCTATTTAAAAAGTACATGATTTCTATTGCTGGTAAAAGGCGCGGGATGTGACGTGGGGGGTGGCGTCCGATAGCGAAACATTCCTAAGCACCTCAGAATGTTACAAAACTTGACAATCCGAAAGAACAATGCCAAGAAGGTTACTGACTATAGTACAATTGCTCTTTACAATGTCTATTATTAAAATTTATCGCAAAAAATATCTTTCACAAAAGTCTACAACCTTATTCTTCCCAATCTGAATTTCGGAAATTCAAGCTTTTGTTCCTGGCTCGTCGATAGCTAACAACACCTAATCATTCTATGAGAATTGCAATAATCTCCGAACTTCCAAGCGCCCGAGTTAATGGATTATTCACAGTGAGGACGCATATGAGAAGGCGTACGACGCAATTGAATGGAGTTTTCTCAGGCTATTCTTGATGAACTTAGGATTCCATCAAGTCGGATCAACTAGATATATGGAGTGTGTACCTCTGTTGTAGTCCTTCAGTATTAATGGTATCCCCCAGGGAAGGTGATCCATCGGAGATAACATAGGAGATCCTACTCTCTCCTTAGTTGATTTATTGTTCTGCATGAAATTCTCTCGGCACTATGTCTAAAGCTCAAGAGGAGTGTAGGATTAGTAAAAAATAATGTTCTCTTCACAAAACCAAGAGTTAATCATCTACTTCTTTCGTAGAATGTTACTATGTTCTTCTGTTAGACGAATCAAGTATCTGTACATCTATTACCTTCGATCCTCGACTCCATAGATGAGAATGTTTCCAGGGCCAAAGCAGTCGAATCTGCGACAAACTAGATCTTCTCCTCAAAAACTTTCAAGAAGTCAGAAACAAGCAGGATGCAAGCACTAGAGCATTAAAATCAGGAAGGTTCCGTACTAGAAATACTTAGGTCGTCCAGAGAATTTTTGAGACATAAGAGAAAATATATTTGCATTCCATTTCCATAAATTCATAGAACGCTCATTCATTGACTCTAGCTGGGAAGACGGTTCTCCTCAAAGCTATCTCTCTCTGCTATGCCTAATCCCATTTCTATTTAATGTTTTTAAATTTAATCAGTATGCATTTTTTAGCAATACAATCACTACTTACTCATTTTTTGGTGGGATGCTAGTTCGGATGCCAAAAATGAGTTGAATATCTTGGAATAGATGACACTACCTAAGAATGCATGTGGGCTAGTGGGTTAGGGACCTTGAGTCTTTTCAATGATGACATAACTAGGAAAATGGGTAGTCGGAGCTTACATACAAGACCAGATTCTCTCATTTGCCAAGATCTATTCTAATAAGTATACAATGATTCCTCTTTTTAATACGGTATTAGTTTGCCAACAATTCTCATGGATGGAAAAGTAATTCGCTGGCTCGAGAACCATTCTTAAATTGCCTTAGATGGCAAGGCAATGGCGAGGCTGCAAAAATAATGTTGGACTTAGTTCCATGCGCTATCAACAATCGGCACCAACTTATTTCGATTCGGGCCCCCTACCTTACAAAGACGATGGAACTAAAAGTGTCTATTGAAGTTGTCTTAAACTCAAATCATTATAAACTGGAGATGAAGTAAGAAGAGTAATCTTCTCAATATGACGAAATCCGCTGCGGTTTGACTACGGACTAGCTAATTCTCGACAGATGATTCTCTTCTCTTTAGCTTCCGGTTAAAAATCGGAGTTGTATACAGACAAGAATCAGTATATGGCACTTTGGTCAACGATAACCGACTGATGCAAGCTGAGAAGGATTTTCATTGGTGGGGGATCATTTGCGAGCTCTTAAAAACAGTTCCGAAAGTTTGGAATTTTTAATGGAGATATAGCGAAAAATACATACTAGTGGGAGAAAAGTTGACTAGACGTAAAAAATATCCAATTTGCTTGTCCAAGATGATGTTGGAACCAAGAATCTACCCTCCATGTTAGAGAAATTCTGACTAGACGTAAATATCCAATTGCTTGTCCAAGGATGGGTGGAACCAGAATCTACCCTCCATGTTTTCCACGATCGCCTCCTTCGCAAGGAGTATGGTCCATCATAACACCTTTGATAGGAACTTAAGAGGTGTACTATCTTCGCCGTTAGAGTTTCCTCTTACTTTGAGAGTCATTAGCGACCTTACCTCTCTCGGTACACCAATCTCTTATTCCCAAAGATATGTTGGTGGCTATGGATAGCAGGACATCTTGTCTTCTCGAAGGATTTTCGAACCATTAGAAGTCGTAAGTAGAGCGATAAGTTATGCTAAAGAATGGGAGCTGCTAGCGAAAAGTCTCAACTTGTTCAGTAGGAGTAAGCCAGTAAAAACTATTAACTATCTCGACAAATGCTCTTACTCTTGTATGTTGAGTGTAGCATTGGAGAACGTTCAGTTGTTGATAGGTGGGACTTGCATGATTATTGAAGCTAACAATGGCAGTTTTAGAAGCAGTTGGAACTGAGGCACGGTCACATGGCCATCTCATGCATTGGGCACTTACATTGAGGCACTACGTTGATCTTCAATCACGTCTTTTTGAGATCTTCATGTTTTCTCATTATCCCTTTAGCTAATAAAGCTGCTGAACTCTTTCTTAATCCACAAATGGCACTAACACAGTTTAACAGACTATTCCAAGATTGTAGCTCACTTTTTCTTCTAATTAGATTTTCCTTTTATCTCCTATTGAATATTCTGATACAAACTTGCTTCCAAAATCATTCTCGGTAATCGACTTCCCATATTTTATAAAATAAACAACATTGGTGACCCAAAAAAAAAAAATGGAATATGAAGTTCTGGGAATTCTTTTTAGTGCACAAAACCTCATATTTAAGAATTTGAGGAATTGTTTTTAACATGTTTATAATTACGACTTAAACGGACTGTATAGATTCAAAATCTCTTCTCCCAGTCGCCAACTCTTCTCTTTTACTTCTTCGTATACTATAAAAAATAATTTTCCAAAAATTACCTGTTCAAATCCATATACCTTTCAAATATATATTAAAAAAGAAAATCCTTGAATTTAATTAACGAATCCCACCAAAAGGGAAATTGCTCCAAGCTCGCCAGACTGGATACTAGGATCGCCTTGAACAAATTCGTGCTTCCCTATGCTTTAACTCAACTACCCTCCCTCTCCCCACATGCTCCATCTACACGATCACGTAGACGTCCCTACCGATACGAGTGGAACGTGCATCTGCGCACCGTGAATTCACCATAGTAAATATCACACACTCCTAGTAGCGCGCTTAAAATCTCTTGTCTTTTTGAGCACGCTCGACATTGGTAACAACCGCGTCATATATTTTCTATGGCAATCAAAATTTAGCTTGCCAGAACATCATTTAGAAGAAATTGGATACTTCTCGGTTATTTGTGTCCAGTTCTGCAATGTCAATGACTGTGGGGAAGGGTCCAATGAAGCTACATTCGTTACTGAATCACCTCGTTGGGAGATCAAGCTCCCATATCATATGTTTACCTTCACTCTCTGGTAAGCTTTAATCAAGAGTCATAGTCAGGATTTTGACCCCAAGCAAAATCAAAAAAGAAATATTAGCCGTTAGTATTTTGTTATTTAACCTCGATAGCATGTTGAACAAGTGTACAATCTACCATCCTATCGATTTGGCAAGTCTCCAAATGATTCCAGCCAGTGAAACCGCTGCTAGTTCCTCACTCAAGCCGGTGCGCGAAGCCAGCGCCCATTCTAACTGCATTTATTATAATCCATATAACTTGTGACCCATGTATGATGTGGCTCGAGTCAACAATTATAGCCGTGTGAGTGAGTGATAGATCTTTTATTATAAACCATAATTAAAACCTCCTCCTAGATTGTGTTCTAGTGCAATATACGTAAAACCTCTAATTATTTTTACCCACATGTTGATACAGACTGTTTGGAAAACAGATTCAACCGTAGGTTGACGAATTCGATTTACTGAACTATCAATTGCTCTATATAGCTTGTTACAAGCCCTTCCCTGTATTGTGTTATCCATCAGCAGTGCCATGTCAGAAAGACCTTTTTACATGTTCCAACATGTAAAAACCCCAAAACCTGTCATATCCTCTCTCCATCAATTGTACTAAAGACTATCACCTGTGCGAACGTGCAAGGTATCACCTTTTGTATATTGTTCATACACGAATCTCCTTGTCGGCCTCGACCTGACTGTTTTGCTGTCCGAGACTGTCTCGTGTTTCTCACTATCTACGCCACTCCAACTGATGAATGACTGAGTACATCGTGAATCCATTGGTCTTTCACAACACGCCAACGCTATAGATATTTGAGGCGTGTTGCTCTTATAACCACATTGTATGCCTATTCTATATGGGCTTGAAGACCAAATAAAACCAACCCGAGGTGTAATTGGGCTTCATAGAAGAATTAAATGGACTTTATAGGAACCCAACGGGCTTCTAGAAGATCAAACGGTTTCAAAAGATCGGCGACCAAAAGAAGAAGAGTCGGAACCGGCCCCATACCATCCCAGTTAGGGCAGACAAAAGGTTGGCGAAAGCCTCATGGACCGAATCCGGTTATGCCTCCTGCACCCGAACTATCGTTGGAACTGTAAATGAGATGAAATGTGTGAAATTAGTGTTAGAGATTCCTTTTCGAATAGTTCATTTTACTCATAAATATTTTTTCTCTCCACCCTTCCCAAAAAACCATATAATTTAGTAATTAAGGAGCCCTCGAACACCCTTATCAAACTATACGTTCACCAGCATCTCCAATATTAGTAAATCCGTTTGATAGTACATATATAATAATAGACAGTACCTATTATAATACTCTGGTTCCTTCTGTGTATTAGTACACATATTACGAATTTTATGCCTCGTTGTATATTAAGAACAAAAGATTGATAAGAGCTACTAACTAAAGGGTATCTTGGTATTTGCTCAAACTTGATCAATCGATTATCCACTTTCGAATTCGGATAAACACGCGGGTCGAAGATTTCAATCTAAACCCTTCGTCCTGGATCAATTAGCTTAATCTTGCCATTAATCAACTGCTATTAGATAAGTTACCTTTTTGGCATCTCGCTCAAACTCCCTCATCAAACATTCACCGTATACCATTTTCCAGAATATGATATTTTATTCCTGGAAATCTGTGTGGTAATCTAAACTATCGTAATTCATAGAAACCATATGAAGCAGATATATCTATGAATCTCAGCCTCAGATCCCATATTGCCCCTAAATTGATTTTAATGTACTCTACCTGATGCTAAGTAATGCCCCATTAAGAAGTTTCCTCACATACTAGCCCCTGATGCTATATCTGAAGTTAACTTCTTATAGCGCTATCGTCTGAACTCTTGAAAACATTAGATAATAAGGACCGCGATGTGTATAAGCAATTCCTCGGACGTTATTTCCTATTACGATGCTTCTGTGAACCTAATTTAATCACAAATCAAACTGTAAACCTTATATAGATTGCGCCTATAATTAATTGGTCTATCCCTTAGTTGATGAAAATAGATGAACCTTTTCCGATGAGGATGTTAATTAGGCCGATATATAGTTCTCTAGCCTAAAAAGTATTATTATAAAGAGTTAATAATATATAATAAAAAGATTAACCTCAGGAATGGTATGTGTAACTATATAGTGTTTTGTACTTGGCATAACATGAGTCTGAATATATATTCAAGTTTAGTGTATCTATTATAATTCACTTATTTCTTGGTTATTCTAGCATATTTCCATAGTGATCTGAGCAACTTACACAATCCATAATATAACGTGGAATAAAATCTCCTCAACTTTAATATCAGGTTTCATTAATTGTAATCGAATAATTCTCTGAATAGTCCGGCAATTTTAAATCTCTTCCCATTTATCTTAAGCCATAAATACTCTTCCCTATAACATTATACTGTATAAAATCGCAAGTCAAAAAATAAAGTCAAGTATTTCATTAAGCACTGTCTTGCTTAACAACTCTCGTGTACACTTATCCCTTACGTAATCCCTGACCAAAAAGTTACCTCTAACAACTTATTACTACCTGGGGCGCGCGTGGCATTTGTGCATTCCTACGCATAAAATTTCTCGAAACCATCGCCTAAATTACAATAGTATGGTGGGGCATTAAAGCACGAGTTCAAAAGGCAAACATTTCTTAGGCAGGCCTTTGCCAATAAATGATACTATTAACATAGGATTGGCTTTAACACTCAGTATTTTAGCCTCCGGAAATGATAATAATGTCATAATGAATATTTAAACTGCAGATACTTTCTTATGTGTTCTCTGAATTCTTGTTGTGATTTCTTTTTCATGAGGTGTTGTTGGCACTTTTGTGAGCAGTAAAAAAATTGGAGAGTATAATTGGTAAGGTAATACGAATGTGTGCATAATATATTCGGAAATGCTGATATTTAATTTTAATTAATGAAGAAGCATTCTTTGCGGACCATGTTAAGCGTTCCCACCGTTTTGCCGATTTTTTGCAGCTTCGATAATAGTATTAAGAATAAATAACAAAACGATTACACATATACTCAATGGAATTAGCTTTCATTTCTCAGGGGTAGATCGGTTTGCCGCCTCCTCCTCAACGCCCTCCCGCCATCACACTCCTCTCTTTACGTTAAAGACATCCGTCCTTAGCGCGTGTTTAGTGAATATGCTCCCCATATATTCCCGATATCTTGTCGTCCGACCTATTATCAAGTACTGTCTCCCCTAATTAACCTTACCAAAGGATTTCCAAATCCCATAAATTCAAACCCTCCGGATTTATCGTGAAATGTAAGGTAATCGACCGACACCCCACCTGGTACTAATTGGTACAATTAAATTAATTCTGATGCTAAGGGTATACCTATACAATGCAGGAAAGGAAAAAACGATACTATAAGTGAATTTTTGTTACAAAGAGTAAGGCTTAATAGAGTTCTTCAACTGGCTAAAGTGATTGTCCTAATTATAATATTAACAAATTAAATATCCCAAATACAGTGCGGTTGTTTAGTATAAATAAAATTAGTGCTTACCTTATACCTTCTAGAATGTCCTGTCATGACACAAACTTTATTAATTGGTCAGTTACATTATAAAATGTATGTGATTATTCTGAATACTTTTGACATGCAAAGTATACGGAAATTGGATATAACTCTGTTTTTATTTTGTCATACTTACAATTCTAAACCTCTTAAATTTTAACTCTTATGGATTTATAATCTTTAATAGAATCACATTCATATGATCCTATTATTTTTACCTTGCTGCCTCTTATTCAAATCATGTTTATACAATGTAGTAAGAATACTCATCTTTATGGATACTTCCTAAGGGTTTAGAATGATTCTCATAATTAGAGGATTTCAAATTGTCTATGTTTAGCACCAAGTTTAGATCTTTATTAGTGAGACAAACTTTCAAATAAACTTAAAACCTAAACTGAATTAGTTCTTCACCATTAAAGGATAAATTCTCAATAGAATCCCAGTTCATTATGTTGAGTACGATATCTGAATTTCAGAGTGTCTTAAGCTTTATCACAATGTTGACAAACACGATGTTCTGAAGAAGTAATAATGATGCGATATAAACCTCCGACAAAACTCACTATGGAGGTCTATAACCCAATATCTTAGAGCTAAATCCGCAAGAATTCTGCTTTAGCTTTAGCTTCTGAAAAATAATGAACATCATCAAACCTGAACTTATAATAGTCTTGAATGCCGTGTGAGAATCTTAGAATTTAAGAGCCACCACAAGTTCCCGAGATTTTGCGCGAACTAAATCACGCGAAATCTTCCAGTTTTAATCCTACAGACGTTCCCCGGTGCCGGGTCAAGGAAATCGTTTTAAATAGGGATTCAAGAATTTAGATTTAGCAGTAATTCTGCGCACCCGACATGTGACTGTCGATGTAATTCCTATGTAATCCTTACGGCTTAGTATAAGATTTGAGTTCTATTATATAACCGGAATCGAACTAATACTGAGGATCTGCATTTGCATTGAGATTTGTACTTTGCCTGCATTTCCTTGATTTCCTTGAGAAATCCTAGAGCCTATTTCCCTCCATTGAATTATACCCAAAAGCTGCTCTAAATTTTTAATGCGTTTAGCGCTGCTTCTCAATGTGAGCGAGGATTGATTTTGCTTAGCCCCGGAACTTAATAGTTCTATGAATTCCATTCTTATGAAGGTCCTAGTTGTTAGCGCTTAGATTTTTTTTTACCCATAAGGGTCCCTTCTTGTGTGGTATCATCTGGACCCCCCTTACACTAAGAATTATGTAATAAAAACAACTATACAGGCTATATGCTTTGTAGGATTATCTTATTCTAAGAAATAATGGAATAAATCGGATATTAGATTTTGAGCAATATCAAATTTTGGTTTCACAGCCCCGATACTGACCTGAGGACTTCTAATTTCATACCAATAGAAATAAAACTAAGGTTGTGTAGAAAAAATTTCGACTATAACGTCGTATGTGCCAGAACAAAATCGACCGATTAATCCACTCCTTTACCAAAGTCAATTAATCCTCCTAACGAATCCCTATCTTGAAGTATTACATATCCCGGTTGTTACTAGCCGTTCACTTATGCGTTTTAACTTTCTTCTTTTTCAGGTTATATGTCCATAAACATCGAATAATATATCTAGAAAAAATATCCATACATATAAAGAAACCACGCCAATCGTTTAGCCAAATCTTAAAAACCCAATTTCCTGAATCACCACTTAAGAATAATTTTCCGGGTAAAACGTAATGTAACCTAGACTAAGAATACCAATTATAACAATAAATGTACCGCGGATACATAAATCAGGAAAAGCGCACACAGAATCCCCAATAGCAGAAAAAATATAATTCATTCTCGATTATATCCTTTGCTCTATATTGAGTGCATTGTGGATTTAGATGGAATATCCCTTGAACGATGAGAATCAGTTTTCATTAAAAGTGCTCACATCTTGTAGTGTTGAACCAATATCGCTAAAAGGAACCAGAGTAATTGATGTACCGTAGAAAATTAAGCCAGAATTAACATGCTTATTTCCCACTTGTCACGGTTGCTATATTTGATGTATATAACCTACAGAAGCAAATATGCCGTTTAATGAAGCTAAGATTTAATGTCTAGAGAAATGCTTTCAGTTAATCGCAGCTCCAGACACGTCTGCTTGTATTACACTTAACAACACGACTCAAGAAATCAACAGTTCCTATGCAAACGCGATCTGCTATTCGTTATCCTACTTTTCAGAGAAATGACCTTCGGAGCCTGAGAGCACTGCCTACTACACTCTTGGTTACCGGCCTATAAACTAGCATACACAAATATCTTTACCGATTGACGAGTATCCAATCTTAATTCTCCCCGAGACACTCAACCCACACCATCCTTGTTCCCAATAAACCTCGAATATGAGCATGTCCTTGCGAGGACTCCTCTGTGTTCACCAGTACTTCTATACATTAAAGACATAGAGTGTCCATGTATAGCACTGATCGCCTGCTTCTTAGTAAAGCCATGACTCTACCCCCTTGGTGTCGGTCAAAAAGTCCTTCACTCATGGCGTCCAATTACCCTAACCCTCATCTTACAATAGGAGATGGCCCTATGAGAAAATTCCTGAAAAATTGGGTTTTTCGTCCAATAGCGTGGCTGAAGCCAGGTTGCCTCCAGCGTTTTCTTTTGACCACTGGGAGGAGACAAGACTGGCCTTTTCTGAATAATTCTATGATGATGCCCAACCCGTATAAAAATAGGCCCAAGAACCATTCCTATCTTAAACTTTTACCAAAAAGCCATGACAGATACCCAAGTATTATACTATACATGGGAACGGACTGATTGCCGCAATTCAATTACCGCGTTATGACTTGGTGTAAATGCTAAAAGAATTTCAGTAGTCATTTATCAGCTAGGGTAACTAACAACACATAGCAACCTAAGCTCGCTTTCAAAAATTCTCTCCCCAAAGGTATACCCACGTTGTTTGTCCCTGCGTATCTTCTTCAGAGGGATCGATTTGTGGATCCCAGTTGGGGGTAGATTCAGATGGCTTATTGAGAACGCATTGTATAGCTAATGATAACTTTAACAACCAGGATCCTCCACTTCAAAGGAGGCCGGACGCATATTATGTGTTGATTGCAGAATCCTAGAATCTCCAGCACAACATCTATCACTAAAAATAGGAACTTGTCTGATTTTCCCGAGAGATGAGGGCACCGATCCGCAGATAATCCAAAGTAGGTATTCTTAAAAATGTCAGAATTCGACAAGAATACCCGTTATTTTGACTAGCTAAGTTTAAATGTATCCAATAAAGGCCTAAGCTGGGATTCCACTCCCATCAGAATTCTGCCTTACCCTTTGATGTGTGAGGTAAAGCAAGGTCACAGAATAAATAAATTTTCTAGTGTTTTAGTCTAAACAAATTTGCCTCTGATTATGCGTGTATTGGTAACGCATCATCAGAATAGAGGCGAAGTGTCAAGAGGTTCATATGTCAATCATACTATTACTTGATGTAATTGGTGATTCAGAAATTACGTTTTAGACTGTGAGCTCTGCTAATGTTGCTCAGACCTCTCTAAGTGAAATCAACTGCATCAAATTGAGGAGAGATATTCATAGTCGGGACTTCAGAAGTCTTGCCAAACTTCGTGCCAAGTCCCAACCTAAAGGAGGTGTGAAATATCTTTGTATAATTCTCAGTATGACGGCGACGTGTGCAGATGAACCAAAGTAGTGAACCTAAGTAACACATACGTCCATCTCTTAGTGGTAATTCGTTTTTCATATTACCCTCCTATCAACAGAAAAGACACCAACCTCACTACCATAGACTCTAATCGCGAAAGCTCAAATAATTTTGGAAGTATTAATGCAAAATATTAGAACAGATTCTTGAATAGTGTTTTTAAATGGTGCTTCAATGAGCAGAAGGATGTAACTGTTTTGCGACAATTGAGTAGGTCCTAACTCTGCCGAAGCTAGACTTTTTATGGGGAATGGACGCGCGTTATTTTTACGAGCTTGGAAATGCTGAAATGCCCGTTTTGAAAAAATTGAAGCTGGATGAACATCCATTTCATAAGAGTTTGGACAACACACTATACTTGGCAAATTCCACATCCGAACGGCAGGAAAGGATCTTGTGCCAATATGAGACCAGTATGGATGTTTCCCTACACGGTGGTGGGAAAAGACATATTAATAACAAGCAGTCGAAAGAGCAACATGATCCATGCCATTATTTTAACTTTGGGAAGTGGAAGATTACTAGTTAGTTGATATTTGAAGATGTCATCATATCATTATGTCTCTTGAAGAAAAAGTCTATGCTTTATATTCCTTCTCCTGAAGCAGAAACTCGTTATTATCAGCTACTTCTTTTTCCTCCAAGAACCAATAAGCCCCTCCTCAAATTTCCTATGACATAATACCTCCAGATGAAGATGTCTCTTTCGAATATGTCTTATAATTAGTACCTTCGTTTATCCGAAAAAGCTTCATAAACATAGTATTTAGACCTGTTCCATATCTCACACAAAAGGTTCCCTCATTCTCTCTTTTCGCCATCGTATTGGCTCTATGCAGTTTTATAACCTGATGACCTCTTCTCCTTTTTACATCATTGATGTCCTCCGACGCTTTGTTTATTTGAAAATATTCCTCCATTTTGCGGCTACCCTCTTGATGGTCTGACCTTCCACATTTCGTGAGAGGGGACTTAAAATAATCCCAAAATGTGCTGTTAAAAGAATGAATTGATTAGTTTTTCCAATATCAATAGAGCCAGACTATTTTCCTTTAAACGCTTGAATCCCTCAACCACAGAGCCATTTACTCCTTCTCTCTTAAAGTCTTTATCAGTAAATACCAACAATTGGAAGGTTCTTTCCATAGACAGGTGATCTTTGTACAACCGGATCTGGTGGGTCCACTAATGATCCGAAGGCTGTATGATTCCACAGACTTGTGGTTTTGGAATATGTTGAAGAACCTCAGGATCCTCTTATTTTGGGAAGACCATTTTTGGCAACAGCTGTGCCATCATTGATGTGAGAAAGGGACAGATAGAGCTTGATTTGGGTGATAAAGTCATGAGCTTTAACATGGACTAGCTGAGGAGGAGATCTTACCATTGATGGACATACCTTTTCTGTAGAGATTTCCATTGATGAGGACCCAAACACAGAGCTTCAGAAGACATTACTGCTGGGTATGTCAAGTGTTGGATGCTACTTGATGAGTAAGGATGGAGTGAGGACTGTCTATTTCAGTACGTTAGGCTCAGAGAAGAGTCCAATTAATGTCAGACTGCTGGAAATGATGTCTTTAAATGGAGGCAAGGATTGCGAGCTAAACTACAGACATAGTGGTGAAATCGAGTTTCAGACATTGCGTCGGTCGACGCAGCATTATGCCCACCATCTGATTCCAAGCAAAAACTCCACCTCTCATACGCCAGACACCTCGGCGAAGCAAAGGTACGCACCTTCTTTTTCCAATTCCAAACCACCTAATATCATCAATCATATGTTTCCATCTACTTCACACTTAAGCAAGCCGCGAGATCTGTCGTCGAGCGCTTGTTGTTTCTTTTTGATGACTGTGCAGGAAAACGAAGTCTCCCACCCATTTTCATCCCGCCCTGATGCTTGTCCTCAATTTCCTTGGTAGACCACATGCAGTTAAATTCTTACACACACCACCTTGGATGAGACGTTTGTCACAGAGATGCATTCATTGTCTCTCTGCGAACCACCCGACGCCTGAGATTGTAAATAATAGGATCCTTTGGGCCAAGTTGCAGACTCTTCAGACTTGTAAAATCATGTGTTTTCCTTTCCTGCAGTCGGTATCGATCGATACCAGGTGGGTGTCGGTCGATACCAGGACTCTGTGCTCGCCAGACTGGACTGTCTTCACGAAAACTGACATAACTTTTGATCGCACCGTTAGAATGGCCTCAAACCACTCCCAAATGAAAGCTAATCCATTGATATATCTTGTATCCAAATTTGAGCTCAATCCAACGGTGGGAAGTTATTCAAAGAATGCCAAAAAAAAACTCCAGAATGCTCCAATATCTCCAATTATGCTCCAAACGTGCCAAAACCTGAAAAGACTCAAAAAGACTACAAAAACACTAGAAGGACTCTGAAAACAAGACCTATATCATGGCTAAAAACGGGTAAAAACCATGATATATCATATTGGCGCCAAGATTTTCACTTGAACTCGCTATGCACTCTTGTAAGGACGTAAATCTCGTAGGAATGCAAATGACGCGGCCGTAGATGTTGTTAAACTTTGGTCATAGTAAAGATATGTAGATTTTAGAAGACAGTGCTTTGATATTGATTATTTTGACTGCTTAATACGTATATTTATAGGGAGAGTATAAGATATAGGATACGCGCTACAAAAAATTTCGGAAACATATGTGACTTCAAGTAAGATTTTATTCTTATTTTGATTGTGAATTTCGTATTGGAATATGCTTAGAATACGAGAATCAAGTGTAAATGATATAACTGAATATACGATCGTTGCCAATCACACGTCATCGGCTTTTAAATATATATTTTATAATATCGCGAGATTCGCTAATCTATATTTTCAAATCAATAAGATGCCATAACTGGATTTATTTAGTTGATTGTGATATGCCGATGTATACGATTGCAAAACGGGTTTATATGTTTAAGGGCCAAGGTTGAAGAAAACTTCAGATATAATCGTTGTAGGGCTGAGATTAATAGTTTGGGTTCGAGTGTTTATCCGTTTCAGGATATAGAATATCTGAATGTTTGAGGTTTGAAGGGCCAAAATTAAATCTAATAGCAGTGATTAATGGCCAAGATTTAAGCTAATGATCCAGGACGAAGGGTTTAGATTGAAATCTTCGACCCGCGTGTTTATCCGAATTCGAAAGTGGATAATCCGATTGATCAAGTTTGAGCAAATACCAAGATACCCTTAGTGAGCTTATCAATTTTGTTCTTAATTACAAAGGCATAAAATGTAAATATTTAACCAGAACAGATATGCCTCAAAAATGTACTTCAAAATACTAATATAGATGTATGAGTTGTTATAATTATAGTGGAATATAGAGAATATGTATTGAACAATCTTACTATTCCTTCAATTAAAAGAAATATTTTCAAAAAATTTAATCTAAGAGTAAATATCTTCAAATAGATTAATATGAAATTCATTTATACGATCAATGATAGGGAAAACGGCTAATTTTCCTACGAACTTAGTTGCTTTGGTAAAATCACCTACAACACTTTGTTTTGTGTTTAAAACCACATGAACTACCATTACATTTGAAATTCATACACGAACAAAACAAATCTGACTCAAACGCACAAATCGTGAAACGTCGTTAGTCTTCCTTTAACGATATGCTGACTAAAACGACACATCATCGTCTAAACGACATCGTTTTGATAAAATCTCTTAAATTTTTTTTTTTCTGTAGGGTGTATCCTATATCTTATACTCTCCCTATAAATTTACGTATTAAGCAGTCAAAATAATCAGTGACAAAGCACTGTCTTCTTAAATCTACATATCTTTACTACGACCAAAGCTAAATAAAATCTATGGCCGCGTCATTCGCATTTGATATGCTCAAATATAATACCCTAAAGTATCTAAGCAGTAGCTGTAGTATTCTAGGGGTCGAAACCACAAAGACTCAAGAATTCACTCAATAGATATTAAGACTCGAATTAAGCTAACGAACAAAGTAATGCAGGAAATAAGCAGCAGAATATAAAAGTTGTGAAATTCAATGGGAGGAAAATAGCTAAGCCTAGAGAAAATCTCCGGTAAATCAGAATTGCAGATCAAATAGAATGTCAGGAGGATATTAAGCATTGTTCTTGAACTTGAAACACAAATGTAAAATCAGCAACCGTCGCTGCGAAGATTATCTATGTCTAAACCTAGAATTTTAATTTTTTTGCAAATCCTATGAATTCAAACAAGCATTAATGATCAGGTTCAATTGTTCACAAAATCCTAAACCAAAGGATGCCAAAATGCTCCAGACGTGCTAAAACCTGAAAAGACTCAAAAAGACTACAAAAACACTAGAAGGACTCTGGAAACAAGACCTATATCATGGCTAAAAACGGGTAAAAACCATGATATATCAACTCCCCCAGACTTAGCCTTTGCTTGCCCTCAAGCAAACAGAAAACCAAACTAGAGAAAGAGGTTTGAAAACACGGAGACTCACCTGTTCTTGAAACATCGCAATGGCCCTTTTTCCAAGCTTTCCAGATATCACCTAATCAGTTTCAGATATAACCACCATGTACTTTTTCGTAGACATTCGCAGTTTCCAAGACTCCACACATTATCTCACAACATCATCCAACCAAACCCTCATCGCCAGTTTCATCACTGCAGCCAATGTTTAACACTTGTAGTGTCGACCGATACCAGCTTGGTGTCGATCGACACTGGTAGTGGTGTTGCTCGATGAAAGTATATGCACTGGTGTCGATCGACACTGGGTGGTGTCCGTCGACACTGGGTTAGTGTCGGTCGACACTGAGTTGGTGTTGGTCGACACTGGGTTGGTGTCGGTCGACACTGACGTATAAGGTTCAAAATCACCTCTGGTGGTGATTGCATTGACGTAGTCATGCTGTGATTGAACAATATTTCCCTTGACAGCTGCTGATGTCTGAGCATAATGAGTTTAAAGCATCTTCTGATGAAAGCTAAGAGCTTCAATCTTTCCATTCAAATCAGTGTACATGGCGTCCATCTTCCCATTAAAATCAACAGTCATCGTCTGCTGTCCCTCAAGGATCTGTTCAAGCATGGATTCAACCTTACTCTCCTGAGTCTTAGGCGGCGAAATCTGGTAAGATGAACTCCCGTAGGTGCTACTCTGCATCGGTTTCTGTAGATACTGATTTGTTTCAAAACCAGCTGGTTTGTTGTTCTGCTGGTATTGAAATCTCTGACTTTGAAAACCAGCACCACCAATGTAGTTAACGTCTTCCACTTCATCTTTTTCGAAATTCTTGACCTCATCAGCAAAGTGTACAGGCTTCTTCGTCTTACCCATCAGGAGATTGTGTAGTGAATCCAGCTTGGCTTCAACCTCAGCAATTTGCGATCCATCCAAATTCTCAGCCTGCTTCTTCCGCTCAAAGTCTGCATTCTTGGTGCTATTGCTAGACGCCAAGTTCTCAATAAGCACATAAGCATCGTCAAGATACCTGGTGTTGAAATTCCCATTACTCGCGGCATTTAAGGCCATCTGATACCTCCAGTCAATCCCTCTGAAGAAGATACCCAGCAACTAAAACTGTGAGAACCCGTGATGTGGACAATCTCTCAGATACGATCTGAATCTCACCCAAGCAGCCTTAAACGCCTCTGTTGCTCTCTGAGAGAATTGGGAGATCTTGTTCCTCAACTCCTCGGATCTCGCAACGTAGTAGAAGTTATTTAGAAATGCGTTCTTCGTCTCTTCCCAAGTGCTCAGCGATCCCAGAGGCAACTGCTTCAGCCAGTAAACTGCATCCCCAGCAAGAGAGTATGGGAAAAGCTTACAGAAGAGGAAATCATAGGACACTCCATTGTACTTGATGCTAGTGACCAAGTCCTCAAACCTCTCAATGTGATCCATGGGGTGTTCATGAGGAAGACCATGAAAGAGATGTTGACCCACAAGAGTGAAGTATGCAGGTTTCAGCTCAAAGTCATTCCTCTGAAACGCAGGAACACGAATCGCTGCTCGATTGACATAGAACTGATCAGGCCTGTTGTACTCACCAATCGTCCTAGCACGATTAACCACATCGTTCCCCTCGTTCCCGCGTGCAGTTTGCGCGTCAACAACAGCTTGAGGGACAATGACGTTTCCTTCTTCGTCAAGACGTTGCCCTCTCTCATTGTACAAACGACCCTCTAGGTCTCTGTAAGCACCAGCCTCATCACGAACTAGAACCAATGGGTTGTTCATCTCTGCTGGCTCCTTTGCTTTCCTGAAACACAAGAGTCAAAAACACGTAAGTAACAAAAAAAAAAAAAATTACGACGAGTATCGATCGATACCAGCTGGGTATCGATCGATACCGACGAACTTAGTCGAACTCTAATCTAAAATCTAATGGCGAATTTAGAGTCCCCGGCAACGGCGCCAAAATTTGATATGCTCAAATATAATACCATAAGAGTACTAAAGCAGTAGATGTAGTATAGTAGGGGTCGAACCACAAAGACTCAAGAAATCACTCAATAGAATATAGAATTCGAATTAAGCTAAATAAAATAAATGTAATTAAAAACAGCAATAGTAAACGATTAAAGACGGATTGTAAAATCAATGGAGGAAAGCGCTAAGCCTAGGGAAATTCACCGGTTAATCAGAATTGCAGATCAAATAGAATGTCAGGAGGATATTAAGCATTGTTCTTGAACTTGAAACACAAATGTAAAATCAACCAACCGTCGCTGCGAAGATTATCTATGTCTAAACCTAGAATTCCAAATTTCTTTGCAAATCCTATGAATTCAAACAAGCATTAATGATCAGGTTCAATTGTTCACAAAATCCTAAACCAAATTTCTTTGCGAATAGGTCTTTTGCTCATCTAACACTAGTTCAGGTAATCAATCACACTTTCGTGCAATCAAACAACCTAAGATCAGATTCTAGGTCATGAAGCTAGAATAAGCAGTAATCACAAGTCTAGATGAAGAACTCTATTGAATCTCTCCTATCAATTCAGATCAACCTAACAATTCATCAAACACCTTTGAATAACCCTAAACCTAACAAAGAATCTACTCAGACATGATCAATGAAACAGAAATCATAATTGAATATAATTGCATAGAATAAATCAAGAGTAAACAAGGGTTCAGAATTGTCTCCCACGAAAACCCGGAACCAATCTCTCTCAAAGTATTCAGAATAATGATAAAAACTCTTTCTCAAAGTGGCTAAAAACCCTAAATATAATGCTAAAACATGTTCTAGGCTTAATTGTAAATAATAGAATCTTCTTGGCCAAGTTGCAAACTCTTCAAACTTGTAAAATCGCGTGTTTTCTTTTTCTGCAGTTGGTGTCGATCGATACCGGGTTGGTGTCGGTTGATACCAGGACTCTGTGCTCGTCAGATTGGACTGTCTTCATGAAAACTGGCATAACGTTTGATCGCACCGTTAGAATGGCCTCAAACCACTTCCAAATGAAAGCTAATCCAAAGATCTGTCTTGTATCCAAATTTGAGCTCAATCCAACGGTGGGAAATTATTCAAAGGATGCCAAAATACTCCAGACGTGCTAAAACCTGAAAAGACTCAAAAAGACTACAAAAACACTAGAAGGACTCTGGAAACAAGACCTATATCATGGCTAAAAACGGTTAAAACCCATGATATATCAGCATTCCTACGAGAATTATGTCCTTACAAGACTGCATGGCGAGTTCAAGTGAAAATCCTACACTCATGGCGCCAATACACAGTCAATACCAGAGAGACTATAGAATTGGTTTTAGCCGATGAGCAGGTTACACTTTATCAAGCAATTATGTATTATTTTTTAATTTTATAGAAATCTATAGTTTCATATTTCTGTTCAGGGTATCAAGATTCATGCAACTGTAAAGAAGGATTTAGTCCATCGTTTTGCAAATCAGCTTCAAATTGGTCAGTGAAGATTCATTGAAACATTTGGCCATACTCATGCAATTGGACAATTTTCACCTACAAGCCAGTTATCCTTTTGGCGCTTAACACTATCGAGCAGAATAGTTCTGACCGTTTATCCTTGAAACAAAATTGTAACATATCATCAATGTTTAATGTGAGTTTTTAAAAAATGTATTTAAAGAAATGTATTATCAAGGAATGCTTTGACGAGGGTTATGCTGTTCATCTTGATTTGTGGGTTTGAGCCAGATTTGTTTTGTTCGTGTATGAATTTCAAATGTAATGGTAGTTCATGTGGTTTTAGGCACAGAACAAAGTGTTGGAGGTGATTTCACCAAATTAACTAAATTTGTGTGGGAAGTGGCCGGTTTTCCATCAATTATATTATTAGTATTAAGAGGTTTAATTTTAAAAGGTATTATTAATTTTAAGAGGTTTTATCAAAATGATGTATTTTAGACAATGAAGTGGCGTCCTAGTTAGCATGTCGTTAACGGATAGCGTTTCAGGATTTGTGGGTTTGAGTTAGATTTGTTTTGTTCGTGTATAAATTTCAAATATAATGGTAACTCATATGGTTTTAAGCACATAACAAAATGTTGGTGGTGATTTCACCAAAACAACTAAGTTTGTGGAGGAATTTGCCGGTTTTCCATCAATGATATCAATATTGCACGGGTTTAAAAAAAAATGACATGTTCTTTGACTCGATATCACACTATCATGCATGACATTTAAGGTTTCGAGTGAGTTTTTTTAACATAAATAACATGTTATTTTATCCGCTATCAAACTATATATTCGAAATTTTTTGTTTCAATATGATTGATATATTATTCAATAACACAACTTATAGAAAATGACACATTATATACTATTTTTTTTTTTGTTAAAGTGGCATCCTCGTAAAACTTCAGATAATTAATTTACGCATGGGTATATGGTCAAACGGCGCAAAAAAAAAAAAAAAAATGACCTTAGGAAGAGAAGGATATTCAAAAAAAAATACTTAAAAGAACACTCTCTGTATTATGCTTTCCACTTTGTCAAAGTGACTCGTGATTTTACAGTGGGATGAATGATCGTATATACAAAGACAAAATGTACTATATATGATCGTGCATGCATAGTGATTATATAGGCTCCACATGTATTATTTATACGCATGCGTTTGCAAGTGTGAACTGCATTCACTTCTTTAACAATCAACATGAGCTACATATGCGAACAAACAGATTATGTGTATTATTTCATAACACATGGATTATGACAAAAATATAACTTGGCTATATGTTACTTTTGTGCTGGAAATATATTTACGGAATAGCCAACGTATTTTAGTCGGTAGCCACTGCAAATCTTAAAACACTACAACGTTATGATTAAAATTTTTTTTATCTTATTATATAAAGTACAGTTTTCTACAGTTTTCAAAAGTTCGTATTTCATAAGATGGTGATATGTGTCATGTTAATCGATTCAAGATTTCAAAACATGTCAAAAATAAAAAAAAATATCAAAGATCTTATTATAAGGAACTATACAAAAAAAAAAAAAATATCATCGTTCGGAAAATGGAAAGTCTATAAAGAAATTATACAAATTACTAATTCTTAAAAAGAATAAACTTCCATAGTTAATAAAATTCTAATTGTAAAGAAAAAATAATTGTAATTATTGAACTCTATATAAACAAAAAAATACTCTGATGTTTACTCAAAAAACAAAACATTTTTCTTCAAAAACACCATTCTACTTTCAACTTCATTCTATTGGTAAAACATCTTTTTATATAATTTTTTCAAAAAGTTATTTTAATTTATTATGAGGTTTTCGTAATTTTTTTAATTTATATATTTTTATGATTATTAATTTTTTCCCTAAAGTTGGTTTTTCTTCTAATTTTTTTGAAAATGGTTATTATCCAAAAGACAATGAACAAAGAAAATCTAAATAACAATACTAATTAATATTTATGTCGATTTGAAAAAGAAAAAAAAGTCAAATATGATTAAAAATAAATAAATTTATTCAAATATAAAACCAAGGTATATATAATCAAAACAAATAAACAACTATAATTTTGTCATTCTTTTCTATTGGTGAATTATTTTGTATAGGCATTCTTAAGAGTTTATTATATATGTATTTTTACGGATGATTCAAATTATACTTTTCAAACTTTTTGTTTTTGTTTTTTTCGTAAATTTAAAATCTTAAATTATAATCCTGCGTATACGCGAGACCTAATCTAGTACTAAATAAATATGTGTCAGTTGGTTTACCTGTTATCAAGCCCTAATTTCAAAGTTTAACTAAATATAGCATAGTAAAATTCATTCCAGAAAAAATATATATAGCACAAAATACACTTCAACGAATCATATCAAAATTAATAAGACTTGATAAATACTTTGTTTACATACATGTCACAAAATATTAGAGTTTTAATATTTTTGTGCAACAATAATACTGGGAATATATTATTATATTAAAGCTTCTTTGGCGTATCCAAGCGCTAAACAATACTCCATCCGTTTCACAAATATAGTTTATTTTTAAGATTTTAATTTTTATTTAACAGATTAAAAGTGTTGTTTTATATTCTTATGCAGATTTTTAAACTAATTTTTTTTACCTCTATTATTCATTTTATTAATAAAAAAGAGAAACTTATTTAGTGTATTTGTAAAGAATAGAGCAGCAATTTATTCACTTTTTTTTTTTAATTTGTGTGAAATATGGTCCAACGACACTCTTTATAAGGTATATGAAGTATATTATAAACTTGAGTTTTTGGCCTTGCAGTTGCAGAATAGACGTCTTTAAATCAACAATACTAAAAAATAAGACAAAAGAACAGTAAAACTAATGGATTAAAATCTTGATCAATAATATATATTAACAGATCAAAATAATTTATAGAAAATATTTTTTACTTTCTCTATTTTATATTAAGGGTCGTTTTATCTTTAGTTTTTATTGTCGAAAATGTAATTTTGAAATTTTAATATAAAAATTTGGCTTAAATTTCTAATAATTTCAAGTTAAAATTAATAACATATATAATATATAATAGAATCAAAATTCAATTTGCTGTTGCAGAGGTATAATAGAATTCAAAATTCAAAACGATATTTATCAGAAAATGTTGGAAGTACAATGATGTATTCTGCAATGCTATTATCCCAAAACCATCACAATCATAATGAACGTAGGAATTTAAGCAGAGGAAATGCCATATGTAGAGTTTTAACTTTGAATAATATGAAATTAATTTGAAACCTGATTCGTTCTTCCGATTAGAAATGAACTGTTGGTTCTGCTAAATCCAAAAACGAATACATGATACAATGTTTGAGAGGATTTTATATATATATATATATATATATATATATATATATATATTTATTTGCAAACTGATAGTAATGATAACATTTGTCTTCGCCAAAAATGTATAAAATCGGTAATAGGACCAAACCAAGATTTATGAGCAAATTAGGTTACCATTAACTCTTTTTTGTTACGACTTGATCTCGCAAGTCGGCAACATTGTTAGATGTGGAAAGAAAATATCCAAACGATGATCGTTGTCTGATGTTCTAGTTTTTTTGCTCTTATCTGCTGGTAAAGAACCAACGTGTCTAAACGACAAGTACTCATGAGTACTCTGACGACCACTAGTTTCTTCGATTCTTGTCGCGGTTTGGGGAGGAATCAAAAGAGACGAATGGTAGAGTCACTTTATCCATTTCTCTTCTTTAATTGTTGATGGGAAATGAAATCCGAAAAGTGACATTTACTTCACGAGTTACACCATTTTAACTATCCGCCGAATCGTACACGCGACCTTGTAACCGTGTCCAACTTATATCGGAAGATGTTCATTTCAATAGGATCTCAAGGACTTCGAATAGGTCGGCTGATATATATGTTAGCTAAAAGCCTAAAACGCTAAATTCCAACGATCAAGGTTTTATTTTCAACCTTCTTTACTCTGTACATTGTTCAAATTAATAGAGTTGCAAATGTTAAGAAAAAAAAGTCGGATTTACATAATTCTGATAGTTTTAATTTTATGGTTTTATCACACAATAGGTTAATAGCTCTGACGTTTGTTTTGAACAGTATTTTTTTTAATTAACTTAGAAGGTAAATGTAAGATTCTAACATGTTCCCTCGAGATGATATCTTGATCATAATAATATTATTGTCTCAGCTCAAGATACTAATATACGTGTCTATAACTCAAAAGACCAATATTTTTCTATCAGAAAAGTATCACATCAGTTAGTGTAACTTTTATCTTTTAACTAATGTATAACTATTGGAAACCTAACAAATTGGTATAGTATGTTTAATTCTCGGATTCGTTAATGCCACAGAACTTGATCAACTTCAGCTTCTTGATCTCTTTCTTACTCTCAATCTTTCTTCTCTTCATGAAATCAAACGGAAGAACTTGAAAGAAGAAATAAAATGAATAATGAATAATGAAAAAGAAGAAAAATAATGTATACGCGCGAGTCACGTTCACAAGTTTAGATTTGATGTGAGACAGCCTATGTTTCAGCTAGGCAGCAGTAGCACTTCACTAGTTTTATAGTTACAGATATTGCACAAGCTTGATCTCACTCTAACAACCCTAAAGATCAATCCTAGCTTTGGTTTTATAGAGCTCTCTGTTGAAACAAACTGACAACCTCCTTGATTTCACTTTTAACCACAGAACCAATATTTAACCAAAGCAATGCTTGAACTTGACCAGCTCATTAATTCGATTCAAGGCTCAATTACCATAAACCAGTCCAGTTTACTCCTAGAGATTGACTTGTTTTCATCATTAGATCAACAAATACAAAAACTTCAACGTTTAGAAATTCATCAATTAGTGAAAAACTTTCACCTGTAAACAGTTATATCTAGTAGCCACTGAAACCTAAGAACATGGTTCTATAATTATCAACCACTGAAAATAAATTATTCATTTCTGTAGGTAGAGACACAAACTAAGACCCAAAAGATTGCGAAGACTCCTTATAAGAAAAGTGGACCTAAATGAGAGAAAATGATGTGTTAATTATATCTTGCGACTTAAGAAAAAAAAAATAGAGAATGGGAGATGCCTCTTTAGTCAAATAATAATGATAACATTCTTTCATACATTACACTCTCTGCGCACTGGCCATCACCTTACAATAACGTTTGCTAGCTCCCATCGCTTTCACCACAATAATTACAAATTACGATTGATTCCAAAAATGTTTAGTTTTATGTCGATCATCATATAGCAAAGTTAATTTCGTGACTTCTAAGAGTTTACGGACTAGGCATTCTCTTAGGCTAACAGAGTACTAGAGATTTAATGCTTTGATTTTATAATATTTTTTCGCAACTCGATCTGGAATTCATACAAGATAGGATGCAGGACATGATTCCTTAAACTAGATTGCACTTTTTTTACCATGATCACTGGATATCGTTTAACCGCTAATACATACTTTAAATTTAGAACAATTTTAAAAACCTTTAAAATTTTGAAATAAGTTTAAAACCGTTAACCAAAAACTAATAATTACAAAAACATATATATAGGTTTGTAAAACCGACAAATGAGTCCTAATAAACCTAAGTAGCGAATGTTGTTCCTAATTTTCCCTAAAGAAGAAAAGAATCTACAACACATAATAATATAATATACGCTAATTTAGGAAAGTGCGACAAAACCCCGAATAATTAAGTGACCTGATACGTGCTTTAATCAAATCAAACTTAAATCATCGCCTAATCCCAATTTGTCCTTGCAATATGATGCGAACAAAAAGACCTTAAAATATTTTTCTATAAATAGGAACATACTCGTTCATATTACTACGTACTCTTACTGAACTTCACTCTTCTTCAAAAAATGGGGTTTTGCACACGAAGCCTCTCCTTTCTCATTCTCCTCCTTCTTGGCTTCTTTGCTGCCTCATACGCTCGTGAATATAGCCCTCCAAAACCATCACCTCAGCCCCACAAACCACCAAAACATTCTGCCAAACCACCTAAATCACCGGCAGTAAAACCGCCTAAACCACCCATTGTTAAACCACATCCCTACCCTAAACCTCCCATTAAACCTCACCCCCACCCGAAACCTCCCACTATAAAACCACCTCCGCCCACCCCCAAACCTCCTAAATCACATCCCCACCCTAAACCACCCACCGTCAAACCACACCCTCACCCTAAACCACCCACCGTCAAACCACCTCCCCACCATAAACCCCCCACCAAACATCATCCCCACCCAAAACCACCCACCGTCAAACCACATCCCCACCCAAAACCTCCCACCATAAAACCTCCTCCGTCCACTCCGAAACCACCCTCCGTCAAGCCTCCGCCATCGACTCCTAAACCTCCTACGACCAAGCCCCCTCCGTCTACTCCTAAACCGCCAATCAACAAACCTCCACCGTGCGCACCAACACCACCCGTCGCAACGCCACCAGTGGCAACTCCTCCCGTTGCAACGCCCCCAATAGCAACTCCTCCCATCGCAACGCCACCAGTAGCAACTCCACCAATCGCTAAGCCGCCTTCTGCAACACCACCGGTAGCAACTCCTCCTATCGCTAAGCCGCCTTCTGCAACACCACCGGTAGCAACTCCTCCTATCGCAAAACCGCCGGTTGCAACTCCGCCTATTGCCAAACCACCAAGTGCGTCGCCACCCACCGCAACGCCACCAGTAGCAACTCCACCTATCGCTAAGCCGCCTACCGCAACACCACCGGTAGCAACTCCTCCTATCGCAAAGCCGCCTGTTGCAACTCCGCCTGTTGCCAAACCACCAAGTGCGACGCCACCCACCGCAATGCCACCAGTAGCAACTCCACCTATCGCTAAGCCGCCTACCGCAACACCACCAGTAGCAACTCCACCTATCGCTAAGCCGCCTACCGCAACACCACCAGTAGCAACTCCTCCCATTGCAAAGCCGCCTGTTGCAACTCCGCCTGTTGCCAAACCACCAGGTGCAATGCCGCCAGTAGCAACTCCACCTATCGCTAAGCCGCCTATTGCAACGCCACCAGTAGCAACTCCACCTATCGCTAAGCCGCCTACCGCAACGCCACCAGTAGCAACTCCTCCCATCGCAAAGCCGCCTATTGCAACTCCGCCTGTTGCAAAACCACCAGTTACAACGCCGCCTACTGCAACACCGCCAGTAGCAACTCCACCTATCGCTAAGCCGCCTACCGCAACACCACCGATAGCAACTCCTCCCATCGCAAAGCCGCCTGTTGCAACTCCGCCCATTGCAAAACCACCAGTTGCAACACCGCCTACCGCAACACCACCGGTAGCAACTCCTCCCATCGCAAAGCCGCCAGTTGCAACACCACCAGTAGCAAATCCACCTATCGCTAAACCGCCTACCGCAACGCCACCGGTAGCAACTCCGCCCGTTGCAAAACCACCAGCTACAATGCCGCCTATCGCAACACCACCAGTTGCAACTCCTCCCATCGCAAAACCGCCTGTTGCAATTCCGCCCAGTTCTAAACCACCCGTTGCAACACCGCCTACCGCAACGCCACCGGTAGCAACTCCTCCCATCGCAAAGCCGCCTGTTGCAACTCCGCCCATTGTAAAACCACCCGTTGCAACACCTCCTACCGCTACGCCACCGATAGCAACTCCTCCCATCGCAAAGCCACCTGTTGCAACTCCGCCCATTGCAAAACCACCAACTGCAACGCCGCCCACCGCATTGCCACCAATAGCAACTCCGCCCGTTGCAACACCGCCTACCGAAACACCACCGGTAGCAACTCCTCCCATCGCAAAGCCGCCGGTTAGAACTCCACCCGTTGCAAAACCACCAGTTGCAACGCCGCCGGTAGCAAATCCACCTATCGCCAAACCGCCTACCGCAACGCCACCGGTAGCAACTCCGCCCGTTGCAAAACCACCAGCTGCAACGCCGCCTATCGCAACGCCACCAGTAGCAACTCCTCCCATCGCAAAACCACCCGCTGCAACACCACCTACCGCAACGCCACCGGTAGCAACTCCTCCCATCGCAAAGCCGCCTGTTGCAACTCCGCCCGTTGAAAAACCACCCGTTGCAACACCACCTACCGCAACGCCACCGATAGCAACTCCTCCCATCGCAAAGCCACCTGTTGCAACTCCGCCCGTTGCAAAACCACCAACTGCAACGCCGCCCACCGCATTGCCACCAATAGCAACTCCGCCCGTTGCAAAACCACCCGTTGCAACACCGCCTACCGCAACGCCACCAGTAGCAACTCCTCCCGTTGCAAAACCGCCTATTGCAACTCCGCCTGTTACAAAACCACCACCATGTGCAACGCCGCCTACTGCAACACCACCAGTTGCAACTCCTCCTGGTGCAACTCCACCCGGTGCAAAACCACCGGTTGCAACACCACCCATATCGCCTAAGCCAAAGACTTGCCCAATTGACACGTTGAAGCTAGGCTCGTGCGTTGACGTTCTTGGAGGTTTGGTTCATATCGGAGTTGGAAAAAGTGCCAAAGAAAAGTGTTGTCCAGTTTTAGAAGGTTTAGTTGATCTAGACGCAGCCGTTTGTTTATGTACCACTATTAAAGCCAAACTTCTCAACATCGACCTCATTCTCCCTATAGCTCTTGAGGTTCTCCTTAGTTGTGGAAAAAATCCACCATCTGGCTTCAAGTGTCCCGCCTGATCAATATATACAGAGTGATGAGAGTCTCTCGACGATTCTGAAGGTTTCGTTGTTTAAGAATTTGTTGGTTTCGTAATCTCCTTGGTAACAGGGGGTTTACTTGCATGTGTGCCACTTTAATTACTTGTTTCATTAATACAATAAAAGGTTTGTTTGGGTTTGAGATCTTAGTTTCTTTGGGTTTCAAATTGTGTCTTTCAGAAAGAAGAAACCTTATTATTAATAAAAAGGTTTATTTGCGTAAGCTTATTTTGTTTTTATGTACTTACGTACGTACTTCGTGGAGTAAAGAAATGTAATTTCTTTTATAGCCATGCGCATTGCGATGATTTATAGACACAACGCATTTACTGGACAATTAAGTACGTTTATAAATTATATATATATATATATATATATATATATATATGTGTGCTAAAAGATTACGATAAATGATGTTAAAAGTAGTGTCTAGTTGCCCAAAAAAAATGTTTGTGCCATGCGAATTAATTGATTTAAATAATTGTGTTATTTACAATCATCTATGATAATATTTATATCGTTTACTTAATTGATGCTAATTTTGTGTCACATGTAACATTAACGTATTATTTTCGTATCACTTTATAAAATCTTTAATGATGTTTTCACATATTTTGTAATATGACACTAAAAATTAGCATATGTTAGCAAACTATATAGAAAACTAAATTGATTAATTTTAAAAGGATTTTCTTACTCCAAGTTTCCATGTTTAGATAATTAATTAAATCTCAGTTAAAAATGTATTCAAATCACTAATTATATATTGGAACTATATCACATTCGGTTCATTGTGCAAATGTGTAAAAATTAAATGATATATAATACGAAAGCAAGTCAAGCTGTCAAAAACGAGCTGTCAAAAGAAAAAAAGAAAAAAAAAACGAAAGCAAGTCAAATACTACGATAAATAGATATGAACTAGCTAGTATTCTGTAATATCTTATGTTTTTTTGTCATATATATAGTGTTCTATACTTTAACTAATGTTTTATAACTATCATATGGTCCGGGACGTTTTAATTTTAATTGAGATCATATATCCACTCATTTCTTGTAAAAATAAGAGACACGAAAAGTTGTTCTATCATTTTAATTAAAATCTATATCTATGAAATTTAACTATAAATTAAATGACATTAACTAAAGAATTAGTTGGCTATTTGGCTTTGTTATACTCGCACAAGTTGCTGCAAATTTCACTAGATTTTTTTTTTTTAACAACTTAGGATATTATTAGATAGTGAAAGGTTCATACAGATAGTTAACCAACCATGAAGGTGGTACAGATACAGAAAAATACAATGAGGATGAGTAATGAGCTTTCCTACAAAGTACATCAGCTGCAGTATTTTTTTCGCTAGATTATTAGTTTAATTTATAGTATTACATCACAAATTATGTTATTACAACATAACATATTAAAAAACAAATCAATACAATAAAACTTGTTAAGTATTTTCATTGTTTGACACCTCATCAAACATTTTCTATTTGACACATCATTTAAAATAAGTAATCAATAAAAACATTTTAATTAATACACTTCATACTTCATTTGTCATATCAGTTTTTCTAATTCTCCAATTTTCTAAACAATGTAAATAAACAATTTTATTAAATATAAATATTTGAAATAGTTAGATTCGAAGTTAATTTTATATTTTAAAAATAATAATCGTTATGTTTAATTAAAAGTAGCCAACTAGTTTTAATATAATTTAAATAAGTTATATATAAACTCATACAAATAGCTTATTAATATTATTTATATAGATTTGAGATTTATTTGATGTTTCAAAAATAATAATAGAGTGTATTGGATTTAATTAGACGATTTTTTTTAATAGAGTATATCTAAAATTCAATTAAGTCATATATAAATTAAAAATGTAAATATAATTAAAAATAATATATATATAAATTCATACAATATAGCTTATTAATATTATTGATCTAGATTTGACATTTATTTGATGTTTTAAAAATAATAATAGAGTGTATTGGATTTTAATAGAGTGTATCTAAAATTCAAAATAAGTCATGTATAAATTAAAAATGTATATATAAAAAAATTTAATATTGGATCAATAAAAATATTTGAAAATAATTATTATAAAACTATTAATTGTAAATATATGCAGCATAGAGCAGATTTTTATCTCCTCTAGAAAAATCTGTTCCAGAACATAAATTTGTTTAAATCACGCGAAAGTATTAGTTCGAGCTGGAATTAGCATCTCAAACTCTTACAAGCAAATATTAAAGTTGGGAACTCGACGGATTTGAGATTGTTGGTGAGAAACAAGATTTGAAAAGATCCCAAACTCAAAAGGATACTCTTTGGGAACGGACCAAATATGTTGTTTAGAATACCAAATTTTTTTAGCAAAGATAAAGAAGACAACGACTCAAAATCACACCAGTTAGATTGTTCTAATAAATTTAAAGATTTTTTAGTGACTGAAAAAAGTTTCCAAGCTCGAGTGGGATGCAATATGTGAGTCGATTATGTAAAATATCCAAATATTTTTAGAATTTTATTTCACAACAGATTTAAGAATTTGGCTATAAAAGTTATTGTAAATAAAAATTCAAATTTTTATGTTGGTAGAGTTGATGAGAGAGTCAAGATAAATTTGCAGATACCGTTTCCAGAGAAATTGAGATACGACAAAAAATCATAGGAATAGAGAAATATATTTAACTAAAGACTGAACATACGATATTGTTGTAAGAAATACCGAAGTTTTGGAGTTTTTTACTTTTAAGAAAATATTATTTTGGTAACTTTTTGATAAATTTATTCTAAGAGAAAGTGGTGGAAATATGATTTCAGTATTTTGGAAAAAAAATTTCATGTATGATTACGATTAACCAGAAGAAAATATTTCAAAGTTACTTAAGCTTAAAGGAAGAAGAAAAAAGAAAGTTAAGTTCAAAACGAATAAATTTGCAGAGAGATTGTGAATAGAGAAAGAAAAAAAAGAGGTAAAATCATGGAAAATGATTAAAAGAGGCAACTACCGGATATATCAATTTCAGAGATTTTTTATTATAAGTATACAAATTTATGCTGTATTTATTTTTGTATATTTTTGTCTAAAAAAATTTTATATAAAAAAATATATTAAATTAGTAAATACAAAATAAAGTTGAACTATGTCGAGTTGAAGTTGGTGTCTCAAGCTCTTACAAGAAAATATTAATTAGAAAACTCTCGAGACGTGAGAAACAAAATTTCAAGATATTCAAAACTCAAGAGAATAAATTTTAGAAATTGACCGAAGATGTTGTTATTTGTAAATACCAAGAATTTGTAGCAAAAACGAAGAACATAACGACTCAGAGATTATACCAGTTAGATTTTGTAAGAGTCAAAAATTTGTAGTGAATGGAAAACGTGTCTAAACTCAATTGTGATCCAATATGTGAGTCGATTATGGGAAATGTCCAAATTTTGTTAGAATTTAATTTCATATAAAGACTTCAGAATTTTTCCATCAAAGTTATTATAAAAAAGATTCAAACTTTTGATGTTGATACAATTTATGAGAGATTCAAAATAAATCTTAAGATACTACTTCCAAAGAAATTAATATACAACAAAAAATCGCAGTAAAAAAAAACTGGAGATTAAACTGACGATTTTGTTGTATGAAATACCAAAGATTCAGAGTTTTTTACTTCTAAGAAAATATAATTTTTGTAACGTTTCGTCGAAGTTATTGTAAGAAAGAGTTATGCAATTATGATTTTAGTATTTAGGAAAAAAATTTGCATGGATGATTCCGATTAGATTAACGAGAGAAAAATATTAGACACAAGTGGTGCAAATGGTGGTTTTCAAAATAAATAAGTTGAACAAATTGAATATTGATAAATTGAATAAAAATTTTTTTAAAATGAAGTGGGATGAATAAGTTGAATATTCTGTTCAACTTTATTCTTCTCATATTTTGGAGCTGAACAAATTTGAGTTGATAATGTGTATTTTCTAATCTTTTGGTGGTTTCATTAAAAGTTGGTTGGAAAATATTTAAGGTAAATGATGACCTTTTTGTTAAACAATGTTGAAATATTCATTCAACTCCTTCAACTTATTAATTTGTGTCAACTATTTGCACTCAAAATTTTTTAGTTTATTGATTAAATGTTACATCTTAAAAGAGGAAAATTTTTAACGGCACCCGTGTCGTACTAGTTTTTAGTCGAGTCATGCCGAACCGGATTGGATTTGTGTTATTATTTTTAGTTGATTTAGTAAACATGTAAACCACAAAATATCTCCTCCTTCAATTCAAATTGAATTTGAAAATTGAGAAGCGAACATATTAAATTTGTCCCTTTAACTCTAGAAATCCCCCAGCAATCCATATCGTCATTATTGCTCGTGTTAATGCAGCGATTATTGGCTTGCGCAAGAGGCTTGCGGTTTTTATGTAAACCAAGCATCTCCTTTCATTCTTATCATCTCATCAAATTCACCAACAACAATCTCTTCATATTTTCTTCTTCTCTAGTTCTCAAGTCTCGGAGTAATCACATAAATAGTGTTAGCCAGTTTTTTTGTATTTTTAGTATTGGAAGACAGAAACAAAACCGCACTTGTACCCTGAAAGATTTACCGCCATCGAACCGTCACATAGTCATCTAAATAAATAAATAAATATTTACCGCATAATATCATATTGTGCCCATAATATTTGGGTTCTAAAAACATGTTATCTTTAAAACCATGCCCATATCAACGATGAGTTAGCCTATTAATTAGCTCCTGAGTTTTCGAAAACGTATGGAGACAGAGGGTCACTGGTTTGAGTTACGTTGGGAAGGGTCTGTTCTCTAAAAAAAATTAATTTAATATGGTTGAAGCTTCGTCATAAAAAGATTATGAGTTTCGGCCCTGGACTTCCTAATCATTAAAAAAAAGCAAGCCCATGATGACCATTTCCATATGATTGAAAGCCAGTTTGGGATTTATATTTTAGGTTTGAAACCTCAGATGAGAGACATAGATCGTCTGACTTCATATTTTTTTTGGTGACAACATGCAGATGGGGTTATATTCACGATCTAACCCATTTTAGAGACTGTATATCTTCATAAAGTTCAACAACAAGGTGACCAGTCGAACTTAGTTGGTCAAAAAGAGAGTGAAACTCGCAAAGAAACATAAACAGAGAACATTTTTATTGAAGAAAAACTTGGGGAATATGATGTGCATCGAGCGGAACCAACTATTAATTATAGACCGTCAAAAGTGAAACCTGTAAAATTATAGAAATCCTATTGCGTAAACTAAGAGATTTATAATATTTACTTATTCATGTTTATTTATTTCTTTTTCTAATTAGGTTAAACATATGTTATATTGAAATACATGTTGAAGTAGTATTTCATCTCTCTATCTACAGTATCGGAAAGGGTGACGTCACGGTGAACCTCCGACTTTGGCAACAGGACTTGCAGGTATCATTGAGAAACATGTTCGAAACCTTCTAAGTTCACTTCAATCAGATGGCACATCGATCTACGAAGGTGGACTTCACTACTGATTCCGAGCCAGAAGCTAACCAATTCTAGGTTTCAATTTGTAAATCTCTCTCTATTCTTAAGTTTCAACTCTTGAAGACGCATCCATTGTGAAATAGTTTTTTTGTTGAATATAATTTTACATTCATACAAAAGAAAAACATATATAAGTCACGCACTATATTATATACTGTACCATATATTTTGATATAAATAAGACAGAAAGAAAGAGTTTTCCCAAAATCTTTTAACTGTTTTATCATTTTCCCTTTCTTTAATATTAGGTTGGAAATTACAATGAAGTTCTAAACATGAGAACTTCTATTGAAGTTATAACTATACGCGTATCCAAGGACCTCTTCGGAGAAGATCCCAAATAGCCATGATCGGACAAGTTGATTTGGTTACAATCATGCTTCATATATGGGATTATTGATGTCTGTTGCTGTGTCGCCTTCTCTGATGGAGATTGTAGCGGTTGGTAAACTCCAATATCTAACACTAACACTACAAGAAATCACGCTCAAACCGACGGGAAAAACCGTCGGTACGCCGTCGGTTATGGGCAAAACCGACGGAATATCGACCATACCATTCCGTCGGTCCTATAGCGTCGGTTTTCAAAAACCGTCGGTTTCCCGTCGGTAAATAACCGACGGGGAACCGACGGGCATAAAACCGACGGGTAAACCGACGAGCACAGCCATCGGTTTTTAACCGACGGTAAAACCGACGGTTTTAAACCGACGGATAACCGACAGGCGTGAACCGACGGAATAAACCGTCGGTTAAAAACCGACGGAATCACCGCCGTCGGTTAAAAACCGACGGAAAAACCGACGGTTTGGTTTTTATAAACCGACGGAAATTTAAAATTTTTTGAATTTTTAATATTATTAATAAATTCGAATTAAATAATTAAAATTATTATAAATAAAATTTATAATTAAATCTATAAATATACAATAACTGATATTAAAAAAAGTTTTATAAAATTATTCAATAATTCGAATTGTAAATAAAATTAAAAGTTAAAACTAAATATTATTAATATTCAAAACAACAAAAACCAAAATTTAAATTTTAACTAAACTAATCACGGGTTGGGTTCGGCGGATCTCTCGGAAGGCTCGTCGCAATCTCCGCCATGAAGTTATCCATCTCTGAGACATCTTCCTCTTTGTCTCTCTGAGATCCTCCTCCATCTCTGCGGCTCGCCGCGGTTTTCGCGTCCTCTTCCTCTTCCATTTGCGTCTCTAGAACCTGGATCCGAGGCTCCTTCTCCCGGAGCGACGCCGAGGACCGCGGTGATCAACATACCGATTTGAGAAGGATGACGACGACGACGAAGAACGAACAAGCGACCAAGGGCCTTAACTCTTTGAGTTAGATTTCCTACCCAAAGATTCGACCCTTGGTCTTTGGAGTTTCCTACAAAATTAAACTAAAATTAGAAAATTTAAAATTGTAAAATTGTATAAATTAAAATAGTGAAAAGACATACCTCTAAAAATATTTGGTTGATCACTTCCGCGGGGAGCTCTTGAGTTGTTGATCGCTTGAGAACATTGCGGTATCTTCCAACCTCTTCGTAGATTTCTCGAGCACGTCTCTCGCAGTCCATCTTGATCTCATTAGTTTGCCGGTAGTGTGCGTATACTCCATTCAATTCGTAAGAGTGAGGAGGCACACCATCCGAGCAAGCTAATAATTACAAGAAAAAATAATTAGTGTTAAAATAATATAAGTCAAAGAAATTTGAAAAATATTTTAAAACTTACAAGTTCAGCCTCGCGGGACTTGTAACTCTTGGCCTCCGGAGTTGTGAGTGGCGATTCCTATTCCGCCTCTCGTGCTCAAACGGTTCTCGGATTTTTCTTCGACAATGCTTTTTGTCTCCGCCTGCTCCCAATAAACACGAAAGTCCACGCAAAGACATTGTCGTTCCACGTTTTTCGGCTTCTTCCCGGCCCCGCCAATCGCTGCTTCCACTCGTTGATTGTTTTCTGTATTGCTCTTTCGCAAGAGTATCGAACTCTTTACGAACACGTGGGTATGCTCAGGAGCCCATGTAAAATCTTGCTAAAATGACAAAAAACCGTTTGTTAATATACATTTTTTAGTTAATAATTAAAAGTTTAAAAAAACACTAAAAGATTAAAAAACTTACAGCAAACTGTCTGAACACAACTCCTTCTCAGATTCAGGCATGCGCCGAGTATTTTTGGATATGGTTGCTTCAAAAAGACCTTGCATCATGCGCCCAAGAACGACTTGGTGATGCCGTTAGCCGTATATCCAAACCTACCAAAAAAAAGTAAACTGTAAGTTATGAATTTTAGTTTTATAAAAAAAATAATGTACTTGTAAAATACTTACCATGTCGCACCACCGGTCTAGGGTGGGATGGAGACGGGGTATATGGGTTCGACCCGGCTGCGATATCAGAGCTCCTCGATAGTTCATGTCATTGGTCCTCACAAAAGTCGGGACTCTTGGACATGAGAATTGGAATGAGTCGCGAGGGAGAATCACGTGCTCGGGGTGGGTCGAGCGGCCCGACTGAGACTGACTCCGAAGAAAGGAATCGTAATCCCTTAAATTATAAACAAACAAAAGCGTTATACAAATTTTAATAAAAGTCCTATGAGTTTTATAAAATTTCATAATATTTTATAAAAGTTTCATGAAATATAATAAGTTCTAAAAGTTTTATTAAAAGTTTCAGAAAAGTTGTTATTAAAGCGTTTCATAAATTTCTGTAATTAGTCCTAAAAGTTTTATAAAAGTTATAAAAGTCTTATAAATTTCTAATAACTCCTAAAGTTCATAAAATTTTTCATAAAAACTATTATAAACAGTTTCATAAAATTCTCTAAATAGTCCTAAAGTTTTATAAAGATTCAGAAAAGTTTTATTAAGTTTCATAAATTTCTAAATTAATCCTAAACAGTTTTTATAAAACGTTTCCATACAAGCTTATACAACTCTCTACCATCAATTCCTAAAAGTTTTATAAAAATTTTCAAAAACTCTTATAAATTTCTTAATAACTCTAAAAGTTTCATAAAATTTTCATAAAACTATATAAAAGTTTCATAAATTTCTAAATAGTCCTAAAAGTTTTATAAAAGATTCAGAAAAGTTTTATTAAAGTGTTCATAAATTTTAATTTAATCCTAAAAAGTTTTATAAAAGTTTCATAAAAGTCTTATAAATTTCTAATAATTCCTAAAAGTTATATAAAATTCTTCATAAAACTCTTATAAAAGTTTCATAAATCTAAATAAATCTAACAATTCTTAATAGATCCTCATTATGGATTTTCTTACAAATATTTATAAAAATTTCTAACAAATCTCACTAAGTCTAATTAACAATTTATAACAATTATAAATATATATTTTTTTCAACAATTCTTATAACAATCCCTAACAATCTCTTAACAATTATAACTTGTAACAATTCTAAATTTCTAACAAGTCTAGCCAATTCTAATATTTCAACACATTTCTAAATAGATTTTTTTTCAACAATTCTATAACAATTCTAAATAAATCTAACAAATCCCTAACAATCTAGATTTAAGTTTCTAACAAGTTTTACAATCGAAATCTAGAGTATTAAGATCCAACTAGCTAATCTAACAAATTCTCAAATCCTAACTTCTATTGAAATCTTAAAAGTTTTGATAAAGATAAAGAATAACTTACATTTGAATAGAAGAATTCGAAGAAAGAACTAGGTTGAATCCACGAAATCGCACGAGCAAGAGATTCGACTGGTTTTAGAGAGTTGTAAGATTTGTGACTTATGGAATCAAAGAAATGAGGAAGAAGAAGAAGTTTGTCGGGTTTCTTTTTATTCGCAAAAACTGACGGAGAACCGACAGGCGCCGTCGGTTTCATAAAAAAATCAATAAACCGACGACACCCGTCGGTTTTCGAAAAAACACCCGCGTAATCGAAAGTTTTTGTGCAACACTGCTTTCCGCGTTCACTACTCTCCATCCGCTGCTTTCACAATCCGGTTTTCATTTAAAAACCGACGGACAAACCGACGGATCTCACTTTATTGCAATCTAATTTAATTGGCCACCGGCTCAAGGACATATCGATTTCAAGACAAAACCGACGGCTAAACGCTACGGGTTTCTGAAACCGACAGGATTTTCCGTCGGCTTTATTATTTAAATATTAAAAAACAAATCCGTCGGTTAGCCGTCCGGTTTAATGTAACATACGACGAGAAACCGACGGGTAGAGATGAATTTGAGGTGTTTATCTTAGGGTATAGGTTAGGTGTATTTGAGTTTGAAGATTTGTTTTTTTGATCACTTAGAATAGGTTTTAATAGTTCATGAATCTACCTTAATAACAACTTGTATACAATTTAAATCTTATAAAACATTATATCACAAACTAAATCCTAATAACTTACATATACATTCATACACATACTTTCTAATTTCAATACAATGTTTTCTAAAACTATCTATTTTTGACCAATTTGTTTATTTTTACTCGATTACTATATGTTCTAAAAAGCTGAGTAGAAGAGATAAACCTATAATGTGTAGATCGCATGTCGATAAAAACAAAACAACCATGTTCTGAATTTTTTTTTAATATCCCGTCGGTTTTTTCAAACAAACCGACGGGATATTAAAAAAAAAAAAAAAATATTATTAATCCGTCGGTTCGTATGAACAAACCGACGGATTCGGCAAATCTTTATTAATTTTTTGCAGTTTTGCATTTACGATTATATCTTTAAAAGTTTTATAAAGTTTCTTTAAAAGTCTTATAAAAGTTTCATAAATTTATAATAAGTCCTAAATGTTTTATGAAACTTTATAAAAATTTTCATAAAGTTTCAAAATGTTATATATAATCACAAAACTATTATTAATCTTAAGAGTTTCAAAAAAAAAAAAAAATATTATTAATTCGTCGGTTTGTCCGTCGGTTCGTATGAACAAACCGACGGGGAAACCGACGGATTCGGAATTTTATTAATTTTTTGCAATTTTGCATTACGATTAATCTTAAAAGTTTATTAAAAGTTTCTTAGAAAAGTCTTATAAAAATTTCATAAATTTATAATAAGTCCTAAATGTTTTATGAAACTTTATGAAAATTTTCATAAAGTTTCAAAATGTTATTATATAATCACAACACTATAAAATTATGTTTTACTGTTTTTGAAAAATCAAATATAAAACTATGAAATAAGTAAATTTTGAAATATTCTCAATTATTTAAAGTTTTAAAACCTTACAAATATGAAAATACTTAAAATTGTCCACAAATTGTATAAAAAATACAGATTACAATCTAATCTGAGTCAGATGAGTAATCAGATGGAATTGAATCAGAATCAGTCTTCAAATTCTCCTGTACTCTCCTCGGATTCATTATCAACTCTATCATCCGTGAAAGCGTGAATCTTACAGCAAGGGTAACTTCTAAGGATGCTCAACAGGAGCCATTAAAACACTTCCACTAGGTTGCAAAGGATCGTGATCAGGAACTCCATATAGCCTTCCCTTGGGTTCACACTGCGTCACAGAACCAAGGGTCGGTCCTACCAGCAGACTCTCGGGTAGGGATGTAACATACTGTATTAAATATCATAGTCAATGGTTTTTTATATTAAGAAAATATCGCATAGAATGTACTAAAATAAATTATAAACAAAATATATACCTGATCTGCTTGTGAACCAGGATGAAAGGATCATACTTCAAGTCTTCGCGCTTGAATGGACTGATGTAATACCGAATTTGTCAACAGAACACCACGACCATGAGTTGGATCGTCCAATCGCAGAGGAAAACAATGCATCTTAGGTTAACCATGCCTGGATATCGAACTTTCTAAATCTCTCTAAGAACGCCATAATACATAACATCTCCGCTTGAAAGAATTACCGGTAATCCAACCGTTGCCCTCCTTGATCCCTCTTCCTGAATCCGAAATGCGTATGCCCTTGTGCAATATCTTGATAAGACTTGACATTGTAGTTAGGACCGTTGACAACCTCCAATAACCATGTCGGAAATGATTGACCTTTCGAACTCTCATCGAAAACCTGTGTGGAAATAAAACATCAATCGTTAGTATATTAAATTTAAATTTTTTATTATTTAAATTAATCATATGCATAATTAAAAACTTACGTAATATTTTAGCCAACTAGCAAAATTTCTTGTTTTTCCAACTCGAGTTGTTCTTTCATATAGTGTGAGAAATATAGCGTATTAATGGCCATGCGAATCAGCTAAATACAAATAGAAAAATAATGTATTTGAATAAATTATAATTTTCATATAAATTAATTTTTAAAAAAAAAAAAAAAAAGATGAAACATTTCTTAGCCTCTCGTTATTCTTCAAGATCCTCAACAATTGTTGGTCATATATAACATATGCAAATGCGTATATTCCATGCTCAGTAATCTCCGAGACTTCCCTTTTCCAACTTAAGCGACCTAATTGTGTAAACAAATTAGGTGCATACACAGGATAACTTGGTCGCTCTCCCCCATCATCATGTCGAGAGGTCGACGACCTCTTCGTTCTGGACCTCGGTGGAAAATAATATTCGGCAAATTTGAAGCTTCTCTCGTTGATGCTCTGCGCGACGATAGATCCTCGACTTTGCTTAAATTTTTAACCTATCTTTTTCAAATGAAACATATACCGCTCAATAAGGATACATCCACGATATATTGAACTGGGCCTCCTAATTCTAGCTTCTCGCGGGAGATGAATTGGTAGATGTTCCATAACATCAAAAAATGACGGTGGAAATATCTTCTCAAGATTACATAAGATCATGGGGATCTCTCATACCATTAATGTTATACAACTCTCGTGCATATATCTCGAAAGAAAGCCCCAATACTGCCTTATACATATGTAACAGAAATAACTATAACAAATATATATATATATATAATATAATTGACGGTAAAATTATTTGATTAAAATTATAAAATATACCTGCAAATAGCTTCGTTGACATTTTCAGGAAGAAGATGTGTAACGCAAATGGAAGGAGGCGTTGCTCACAATGTGACAACCTCATGACTCTTCATTCCAATAAACTTCCCTTCCCAACGTCTACGCAATTACGCAAATTTGGATGCATAACCTATCCGGGAAACTTTACGCTTTCGATAATCCAGTCGAAGAATGCTTTTTAGATGGCGCATTTAAGCCGATCACAGAATACCGGACATCTCCGCATTACCCATCATTACTTCAAGCTCAGGGCGAGAGGCAAATATCGCTAAGTCTAGTCTAGACTTTAAATTGTCCTTGTCTCTCCGTGGACGTTAGGATTGTGTTCATGACTGTTATTCAAAAAAATTCTTCTTCAATAGTTGCATACATCAAGATTGTGCCGCAACAAATGATCTTTCCAATACGGCAAATCCCAAAAAATGCTCTTCTTATGCCAATTGTGATATGTTCCAGCACCGTCAACAGGATAATGCCCATTACCACCCACGTCAGGAGTCCGTGGTGCTCCAAAATCTCGCAACTGCATTAAAATATCTGAACCATCTACCTCGGGAGGTGGAGCATCATAAACTTTCGTATTCTTTTTAAACAAATTCTTCGTACGACGATACGGATGGTTTGGAGGTAGAAATCTTCTGTGACAATCAAACCAACATGTCTTTCTCCCGTTCCTCAATTGGAATGCATCCGTGTTATCTTGACAATATGGACATGATAAACGTCCATGAGTTGTCCACCCTGATAACATACCAAGTGCTGGAAAATCGCTTATAGTCCACATAAGTACCGCACGCATCTGGAAATTTTGTTGGGTCGATACATCATATGCTTCAACACCGTGTTCCCATAACATATTGAGCTCATAAATCAATGGCTGGAGAAACACGTCAAGTGATCTCTTTGGATGTTCTGGTCCTGGAACTAGAACTGTGAGAAACAGAAACTCCCGACGCATACACAACGATGGCGGCAAGTTGTATGGTGTTACGATCACTGGCCACAACGAATATTGTCTTCCATGCTTTCCAAACGGGTTAAAACCATCAGTACATAACCCAAGGTATACATTTCTTCGCTCATATGCAAAATCAGGATATACTCTCTGAAAATGTTTCCAAGCTTCTGCATCTGAAGGATGTGTAATCTCTTCTTGTCTTCTGTGCTCTGCATGCCATCTCATTGCCTCTGCCGTCCGCTCAGATTGATATAACCTCTTCAACCTGTCTGTTAACGGTAAATACCACATCCTCTTATATGGTACCCGAACTCGCCCACTAGTTTCTTGGAATCGTGGTTTTCTACACCATTTACACCTTATGCGGTTTTCATCCTCTCTCCAATATATCATACAATTGTCGATGCATACATCAATCATCTGATATGGTAGCCCAAGACCAGCAACTAATTTTTGAATCTCATAGTATGATGCTGGAAACAAATTATCCTCAGGCAAAAGATCTTTAACAAAATCTGCTATCGCATCCACACAATCTTCTGCCAAATTAAAATCCGTCTTTATGGTCATCAATCTACTGGCAGAGGATAAAGGGGAGTGACCATCTCTGCATCCACTGTATAGAGGTTGTTTGGCTGCATCTAACATATCAAAAAACTGTCGGGCTTCTAAATTTGGTTCTTCTACCCTTTCTAAAGAAGGTCCCGCCTCTTGCGCTATATTTTCTCTATACACATCATTAACCATTTGAACAGTACCAACACCATAATCTACTTCCGTTCTATGTTCCTCTTCCCTATCCGCAATATAAGGTTCCCTAGTACTACTAGAAGCAGGAATTTCCCCATGGAGATACCAAACTTTATAACCAGGAGTAAATCCATTGCGATACAGGTGATTCCACACTAAATCAATCTTAATATTACGCGAATTGTGGCATACAGAACATGGACATTTCAACTTACGGGTTTGTTGCGCGGATGGTTGCTTACATGCCAATTCCATGAATTCTACAACACCTCGTGCATAATCATCTTTTAATAAGTTCGACTCCGGATCCATCATTGGCTCGTCCATCCACGATCGAAAATAATTTGAAGACATGACTTTGATTTTTTTTGGAATTTTTTTGCAATAAGAGAAATAAGATATGCGATGATGTTGGAGAAAATGAGAGTGGTTTCATATTTATAATGTGCGCGTCCGTCGGTTTTCCGTCGGTTTTTGACTTTTTTTAATTTGACCGTCCGTTTATGTCGGTGTTCGTCGGTTTATGTCGGCGCTCAATTTGAAGACCGTCGGTTTTCCGTCGGTTTACTTACTTTTTAACCGACGGGCAAGTTGACCGTCGGTTTATGTCGGTGTTCGTCGGTTTTTGTCGGTGCCCATCGGTTTTCCGTCGGTTCATAGACTTTTTTTTCCGACGGGCAGGAAACCCGTCGGTTTGCCGTCGGTTTTTACTGACGAATTACCGACGGATACCGACGACCACGTTTCCGTCGGTTTTCCGTGAGTAATCCGTCGGTAAAAACCGACGGATTGCGCTGCCGTCGGTTTGCCCTGTGTTTAAGTCACTCACACGACCGTATATTCAATTTGTTGTCGAATGCATTCTTCGGAAGTCTAAGCTCAACTTTGCAGGCCCAACTTCAACATCTCAACAAGCCCAAAAAATCAACAACACAAAACCCAAGCAAATGAGCTCAGCCACGTCACTTTGCTCTCTGTCGCCTCACACTTAAAGCACGTGGAGTTTGCCGTAAGAAGAAAAGATTTGATCAAACTAAAACCTCGTGCATGCTAATTAGCAATCGATTCGATTATTTGCAATCCCTAAAATGATGAACAATGTAGACAAGTGTCGAGAAAGAGGGTATAAAATAAGTCCATGGGCAGACGTTGTAAATGTGTGTGAAAAAAAAAAGAAATACAAAGAATAAAGTTTATCCTCGTCTTCTTTCTCGTTTACACTATCGACTAGTACTCAGTACTCAGTACTCAGAAGACCATTAGTGTTTTTTACGATTATTTTCGTGGTTGTGACTTGTGAGAGGAAACAAAGAGACAAAATGGTGGAGTCACATGCATGCATGAGATTCATTCATAACGTCACATTATCCATTCCCTTTATCTTTTTCTTCTAAGAAAACTAAATCTTCAAAAGTGGCAGAGTTCACGGGTTACACTGTTTTAACTACCCGCCAAATTCTACCCGCCAGCTATGTAATTGCGTCCATAACTTTATTTTGATTTTCTTCACCATATATAAATAAATTGGAAGGACAAAATTATGGTACTTTTAATTTCATGGTTTTATTATACAAAGTAGATTTTGTAGCTCTATTTTTAACAGTATCTTATAAACTGAATTATAAAATTAATCAGATTATATTTTGCGGTAATAGTAATGTAGAAGTTAATATGAATATGGTAAACATCAATCAGATAATATGAACAAAAAACTACAAAGAGAATCATCAATCACATATGTCATTCAATCATTTCAAAGTTTTTTTTTTGTTTTTTGTTAAACAATCATTTCATTTCTAGAACAGATAATTGAAAACGCCCACTAAGTTGATATATTTCATATACATTGGTTCGGTCCGAAAATGATAATGGGGGGGGGGGGGTTTCATCAATTAGTGAAAACTTACAACATGTAATCTAATTTATCAACTAACTAGTGAAACCCAACAACTTGGTTTGAAGATTTATCAAAACCTATTATCTACTATATTTTATTGGGATTTTAACCAGAACTGATTCTCTTTTCCTATTTGTATAGGTAGAGACACAAACTAACACCCAAAAGAAATTGCCTAAAATCCTTATTAAAAAGAAATGGACCTACCTCGCAAGGAACAAGAAAAAAAGAGTGAGACCGATGTGTGTAATTATATCTTGTGACTACAGAAAATATCAAAATAGAGAATGGGAGGTGTCTTTTAAGTCAAATAATAATGACAAAGTCCCTTCTTAAATTGTCGACCCAATTGGCCATTACACTACAAAGACCTTTGGTTGTTCCCAACTTCACATTTGCTTTCACCCTATAATTACAAATATGACTATATGTCTAAGTTTTTTAAAAACATTTGTATGTCCAAAATAATATAAAGAAGGTCTAATGCAGTGACTACTATACGCTTATAGAGTATGCATTCTCTAATGTCAATAGACTAGACCTTGAGTATGTCGGGACATTTCTCAAGCTAATTTACGCGTTGATTTTACCATGTTAGATATCTTAGCAATTTTGATCTGAGATATAGCAAAAAAAAAAAAAAAAAGGTGCAAGACATGATTCTTAAAAGTTGATTGCATTTTCCAAGAAGCTAACTTTTGACCAAATAGGCAAATACGAACAATGAATTTTTAGGTATACATGAGATTATCACAATCGAGATCGTTCTGTCGTTAACATATTGATAAATGCTTCTTTCGAAACAAAAATAATTATATTAAGACAATTTAAGCGAAATATTATGCCGCCGAATGCTGACAATTCTATCTTATAGTGCTGTGGTGGTTTTGTTTCTCGAAATATTTTCATGATCCCTCGTATGTTTTATATTGGCTTAACCTATGCCCAATAACATTCAAATAAAATTAATAGTTTATTTTTGTCGGCAAATTAATTATAAGTTCAGTATGAAACTATTTATGGTTTTTTCCCCAATAAATCAGTTTTTTTTTTAAACCAAAAAATGATATTTATGGTGGATGGACAAAGCGTGAATTTTCTTTTTCAAAGCAAAAGGTTATGGATTCGAAATCAAGTATAGTAGAGCTGAATAATTGCACTCTTCTAATTAATTAGTTGAACTAGCTACTTGATTAATTACTGGAGTATTATACTAAATGATCATTGTGTCATTAAAGTGGACGAAGCATAAAATTATCCTTTAAACATTAACACAACAATTCGGCAAACATTTCCCAGTAAATTCCAATTTATAAAGAATACTGTTGAGTATCAATTCACCTTTCGTGTAAGCCCAGTAGAAATTCAAAAATATGGATGAGACAAATACAATGCCAATTGAGGAAAGTGATGAGTACAACCTTTGTTTTCTTTTTGTAAAAAAAGTGAAATAATACATGCTTAATCATATCCAATTTCAATCATCTAAATCACACAATTTGGTGCTTACAATATTATAGGTACAGCATAAATATCTTAGAAGAGTTTTTCTATAAAAGGGTACACGTACACTCATGTATCTACTTACTCACTCCTTTCACAAACCCAAACCCTCATTCTAAAAAAATGGGGTCTCGCACTCAAAGCCTCTCCTTTCTCGTTCTCCTCCTTCTTGGCTTCGTCGCCGTCTCATATGCTTGCGACTGTAGCCCTCCTAAACCATCACCTGCGCCTCACAAACCGCCAAAACATCCCGTCAAACCGCCTAAACCACCTGCCGTCAAACCACCTAAACCACCGGCAGTAAAACCACCTACCCCAAAACCGCCCACCGTCAAACCCCACCCTAAACCACCGACCGTCAAACCCCATCCTAAACCACCCACCGTCAAACCCCACCCTAAACCACCCACCGTCAAACCACACCCCCACCCTAAACCCCCCACCAAACCTCACCCCACACCTAAACCTCCCATCGTAAAACCGCCCACCAAGCCTCCTCCGTCCACACCTAAACCTCCCATCGTAAAACCGCCCACCAAGCCTCCTCCGTCCACCCCTAAACCGCCCACCAAGCCTCCTCCTTCCACTCCTAAACCGCCAACCCACAAGCCTCCACCCGTCGTAACGCCGCCTACACCGTGCCCACCACCAACACCAACACCGACTCCACCTGTTGTAACACCGCCAACACCAACTCCACCCATCATAACCCCACCAACACCAACCCCACCCGTCGTAACACCGCCAACACCAACTCCACCCGTCATTACACCACCAACACCAACACCACCCGTCGTGACACCGCCAACACCAACCCCACCTGTCGTAACGCCTCCAACACCAACTCCTCCTACTACGCCTATACCGGAGACTTGCCCAATTGACACGTTAAAGTTAGGAGCGTGTGTGGACGTTCTTGGAGGTTTGGTTCACATTGGGCTTGGGAAAAGCCACGCCAAGGAAGAGTGTTGTCCAGTTTTGGGAGGTTTAGTTGACCTAGATGCAGCCGTTTGTCTATGTACCACTATTAAAGCCAAACTTCTAAACATCGACCTCATTCTTCCTATAGCTCTTGAGGTTCTCCTTGGTTGTGGAAAAACTCCACCGCCTGGCTTCAAGTGTCCCGCTTAATCAATGTAAAGCGTTGAGAGTCTATGGAAGACTACAAAGGTTTCCTTTTTTCATAAATTTGTTGGTTCATTATCTCTTTGGTAATGGGAGGTTGAATTGCGTGTGTGCGACCTTTAGTTTCATGTTTCATTTGATACAATAAAAGGGGATGTAATTTGGGTTTGAGATCTTAATTTCAATGCGTTTTCATGTTACGTTGTACTTTTCATAAAAAAAACCTGTAAAACGATATAACTTTTTCTAATATAAACAAGTTTGTATCTGTCTAATTTTGTTTTAATGTACAAAACGTACGTTGTGGAGTAGAAAAAATGTGATTTTTATAGCCATGGTCCATGGGCATTACACTGATGCATAGGCGCCGCACAGCGCAGCTACTGACCAAGTACATGTGTATAAATATAGTACACGTATATTCATGCTAAAAATATTATATTTCACATTTTTTTCTGTAAACATTTGATAAATAAGATAAATCATACTTCATATATAGATGATTACAGAAATTTGATTTATTCATTAAATTAAAGAAAAGCTTAAATTTTAGAGTTTTATTGTATCTTGTAAGTTGTAACTACAGAGTGACAATTTATCACACATAACAAAAAAAAAATGATAAACTATATAAAGATTTTACGTATTTTTATACAAAAAAAAACATGCAGTATGTATAGGAGATTTAACAAAAACATACTTAATAGGGTTGACTAAAATCACCTCCATTCATAGAGTTCTAATTAAGTTCTCCCAAACTACTAACTTATAATTTTTAACTCTAAATCATCTATTCTATTAAACTAAACTTAGACCCGCGCGTTGCGCAGATTTTTTTTTTATATCAATATAAAAATTTTAAGTATAAATATAATCATTTGATTTTTAAAATATTTTAATTCAGTTACGTGCATTATTTTTTTAAAGTTTAGTGAAATAATTTAAACATGTTTCATTCCAATTTATCACTACAATTATACATATTTGGGTTGAACTCTGAGTTATTGAAGTTAAAATTTTCGAAGTGCCGGTGTTATTTTTTCTTCGCATCACACGACAGTGGAGGTTAATTTAATTTTTTATCAATATAAATTTTTTAATATAAATATAATCATTTGATTTTTTTTTAAAATATTTTAATTAATTCAATCACGTGCAATATCTTTTTAAAGTTTAGTGAAAAAATTTTAAACATGTTTCATTCCAATTTTTCACTACAACTATACATATTTAGGTTAAACCCTGAGTTACTGAAGTTAAAATTCTCGAAGTATCCACCCTTTTTTCTTCGCATCACACGATAGTGAAGGTTGTTTTTCCCCTTTTTTTGACTTCGTGCTGTTTTGTATAGCATATTTCCATGTCCAATTTCTACCTACTTTAGATGGCGAAACATTTGACCACTATTCTGTTTCATCTATATTGCTCTCCACCATACTATTTTGAATCGTCTATTTTATCAGATTTGTTTTTCGCTGCTCCACAACCTGTCATGTTTCTGATTGTTTTCCAAATAACATTCTTAAATATTATTATTACACAGTTTTTATTATTCAATTATATTATTTTATTTTTATTTGTGATGTTTAGGATAGTTGTTTCTTTTATTTCAAATCACCTTTATTTTTTCTAATCTTTATTAATTTCCTAAACATTGATTGAAATTTAGTTCTTCCTTTCTATCCATTCCTTTGTTTTCAAAAAATCATCATTTTCAATTTACAAAATATTAAATATATAATATAGACAATTTCTTAATTAAATTATTTGTATTATATTATATTTATAAATAATAATATTTGCTGAATTTTTCTTATTTTTAATCGGTATCATGAATTGATACTTTAACTTTAACAAATATATTTTCAAAATTTAAATGTGTATTTTTCGTTAAAATTGAATTACTTTTTATTTTGAATAAAACCTTATAGATTTTGTCCTTATAAGTTTTTAAAAACATCTAATTTTATTTATTCTTAAAAATGATTGTTTTAACATTAAATATATGATACGTTTTTTTCCTAAAAATATGTACACATTATATGTTAATATAATATTATCTCATTTTATATTTATCCAATCTTTATTCTCAATTTTTATATTTTTGGGTTGTATTTTTATCATTTTTTAATATTTAAGTGATTTTTTTATCAATTTTTAATATTTAAGTAAATTTTTGAAATTATTGTTTTCTTTAAATTAAAAATAATAATATAAAATATAAGTTAATTTTATTTTTAATGTTTTTTGTTTTAATAAAGTAATGAGTGATGATGTGGGTGCTTTTTATTAATTAGGTGGGTATCTAAAAATGCTAATGTGGACATCTTAGATGGACAGAAAAGAAGTTTATTATATATATATATATATTCTAATTAATTCCACATCCCTAACAAAAAGTTAAAATCATCTAAATCGCATTTAACGAATATCGATCGCGTTTAATTAAAATCAAAGAGAACATTAAAATCAAATTGGGGTGATTAGAAATTTTGGGATTGTTGATTTCTGGAAAACGAGCACGTTGTCGCAAATTCAAGTTGGCTTTGAGATTACCGCTTCGTCTGGTTCATTTTTTTGCTTCTTTCGCGAATTCATATTGGCTTTGAGGTTAGAAAGAGCATGATGGAGAACTTTGAACTTCAAAAATAATTTCTTCTAAAGATGGAAGAAGAGATGAAAGAAAGCTTTGCGAGAAGGTGAATTCAGAGTTCATGATGGAAGAATAATTGAAACAGAGTATAGGTGTGGTTGTGTTAGTTATAGGAACAATGACATGGCTTTGCGAGAAGATTTGAAAATATGTAATTAGTTTCTTTTGAATTTCACTCTGTATTTTGTTTTGAGTTCGCTAGACCAAATAAATGGATATTATGTTTGTTTGTTTCCGAAATTGTAAAGATGTGAAATATGCTACTACTCTTATTGCAAAGTCTATTCCTGAAAAACAAAAGGAGAGTGCAACCAAAAGGTGTTTCTAAATACAGGGTTCTATGAGTAGAGGGGGGTTTAAGTAGTTCCTTACTTAATATATGATTGGTACTTAATTTTGTTTTTGTGTTTAAGGTATATTCTTATCAATATGTGTATATAAACCTAGTTAAAATTTTGAAAAAAACATGGTTCCATTAGTTAAATAATTGGAATTTATGTTAAATATTAAAAAATAATCAAAAATATCTTATTATATAAAGTATAGTTTTCAAAGTTACTAACTAAAGAGATTTACCACACATGTCATATTTATCGATTTCATATTCTAACACGTGTCAAAAATGAAAAAATATCAAAGATCTTATGATAAAGAATTATACAAAAAAATAATTAATTATTATTATTCAGCAAATGGAAATTGTATAAGGAAATTATAAAAAATATTAATTGTTAAGAAAATGAAATTATACAAATTAATATTAATAGATTTATAAGAAAAATGATTACTTCTTTTCTTAAAGGAATAAAATTCCATAATTAAGAAAATTTCTAATTATAGAGGAAAATAATTGTAAATATTGAAATTTATATAAACAAATAAGTAATATCATATTTTCTCAAAAAACAAAACACTTTCAAGTTTTAACTTCATTCTATTGGTAAAACATCTCTTATTTTTAGTTTATTAAAAGTTATGTTTATTTATTATTATGAGGTTGTCTAGATTATATATATATATACGATTATTACGTTTTCCTCTAAACACGTTTATTATAAAAAAATATTACGATTATTATGTTGTCTATGAAATTATAAAAATATGTTGTAGATTGTGTTGTATTTGTAATTTAATTTTTAAAAATCTTGTCAGGATTTAAAATTCTTTTATAATGATATAGCGTGTAATTAAGTACGTAACAATGGTTGTATTTGAAAAGCCTCAATATTAATATATTGTGGATATATTTTACTGGTGAATTTATTTTATTTTCAAAAAAAAAATTTCACCACTTTTAAAAATATTACATTTTAACCCGCGTATACGCATGACCTAATCTAGTAAATATATATGTATAATATATATATAATTAGCATATGACGATAAAGTATAAATTATTGGTAGAAAATATAAAAAAATTTATCCAGGATTTTCACAATTTTCACGATGGAGTAGAATGACCATAAGGCTAAGCTTGTATGGGGCTTAATTTTGTGATATTGGGCTTTATCCTATTGTAGAAACTTCAGCTAGACTAGTCTGGTATTAATCTGAATTTATCGGCTGAGTTGATAGGTGTAATCTCATAAAACCTAATTTTTGGGTTTTCAGAACCGACATTGCGTCTAAGAGCATCTTCAATGGGGTTTCTAAACAAGAAATCCCCAATAAAATAATAATAAATTTCTTTTAAAAAATGAAAAAATATGAGAGTTTAATTAAATATTAACTAAGAAACTCTCAATACATTTGTCAAAATACCATTTAGTTATTATTAACTAATTTAAGTTTAATTAAATATTTATGTTTTATTTAAAATATTATTATTTTAATATTAAGATACATATAGGAGTATGCTCTAAGGGAGTATGAATTAGTGTAAATGCCACTTATTTGCCACAGTTTTAATGGCTGTACTGCCACAAATCGAAAAAAAAATATATCAAATTGGGTTGCAACTAGGGTTGTATTTCCAAACTAGTTTGTTTTTCCAAATTTTAGTATTTGGTACAACTAAGTTTACTAGGCACAACTGCGTAAACTGGTCCGAGCCATACGCTGTCAATTATCAAACACAAAAAGTATGGTTGTGGGATTTTTGTAAAATTTCAATCGTTTTTAATTTTTAAAAAGTATTCAAATCATTTCACGTGTGATGAAATTTACCTTCGGTGGTGAGATATTAATTAAATTCATTGCACGTATGATAAATTATACCTTTAGCTACGAGATATAAACATAGTTGTCCCTAAGTAAACAGTTGTACGTTCATTTTCATTGTTGTACTTTGACGAATTTGACGTATTTGTGGGTGGATCTGATATAAATTAGGATGTTGTAGTTAGACACATGATTTTCCACTAATAATTTAAGAGGTTTTCATAATACAGTACGCACGAAATCATAGTTTTGACAATTTTTGCATCAAAATAGGGTGATCACTTACAAAGTCTTCCATATACTGTAAAGAGTGTTTTAGGTGAACAAAAAATATGTATTGGGAATATGTATTTTTGAATTAAAATTGTTTCTTTATATTTAGAGATGTTTCTTTATAGTTCAAGATGTTTATGAAATACTTATAAACCTTCATTGAAAGTGTTTATTGAATAAAATACTAATAAAAAAAATTAAAATACTAATTAAAATAAATTAAAAACGTAATAAAATAAATAAATCCTATTTAAAATAAAATAACTCCTAATTTTCTTAAACATTCAAGATGTTTTAAAGTTCTAATAAATAAAAAGTACACATTTTAAAATTGTCTCTTTATTAAAATAAAATAATTCCTAACTAAAATCAAATAACTACTAATTAAAATAAAATAACTGCTAATTAAAATTCATTCATGCTCTTTAAAATAAAATTCTGCATAGTCAAAATGTACGTTAGTGTGGATTTTTTTCCTCATCGGGGGCCTCTTGGAAAAAGAATAAAACAAAACACAATTATGAATTACTCAAGTAATCACGGTAATACTATTTGTACCAATCATCCTATTCACAATTATATTATTTGTACAATTTGTTCTATTATCTCACATTTATGTGATTGTATCATTTGTCTTATATTTGCAGATTTTGTGAAATAAAATTCCAATTAGGGATTCTAATTACCTAAGATTCAACAACTATATCTCCATATTTTGATTTTGTAAAATAAAATTCCTATATTTGCAGATTTGATTCTTTTTTTTCTTTTTTTCGTTTATTTGTTTTCTTGTTTTTTTTAGCAAAACAAATTCATTAAAAGCAAAATAGGTATATCACATATAGAGTGGCGGTCAGATTATTTTGTAGTAGCATAGATCATTTTTATTCAGATTGTAGCATTTTAGACTTCACCCGGTCTATTGTTTGAAAAATTATTTATTTTTCTCATTATATGTGTATGAAACTTGGGGAATTCAATTGCTTCCTTAAATATTATTTATATTATTTAGAGAAAGTTTGGAAAATACGCTTATTTCTTTTTTTTTTTTTGAAAAATATCCTTTTTAAAAGCTAATTTTTAATATGTAAATAACTAAAAAAATACTAATTTAAAAAAATCTATATTTTAAATCTTAAATTCGATTATTATGTAAAATAATTTGTTGATGCAATGGGTACCTCATTTCTCATCTACTGAAGTTACCAATGATGGGCTCCTTTTCAATCCAGAGTCTTTACGTACACTATATTAGACGAGAAGTCGAGAACCCTTTAACAATCCATAACCATGTTTGGTTTATTTATTATACATTTGCAGTGAAATAATCCCTATAGAACAAAAGAAAAAAGAAAAAAAAAAACAGAACTAACAATTTAACCTAAAGGACTATAATAAGGCCTAAAAATAATATATCGCCATCATGTTGAATCAAGCAGAGATCAAGATGGATCAAAGTGTTCTGTGGGTCATGTTCCCTTTAATGGTTTACTCTAATTCAGTCTCATTTGCGCTTTAAAGCCACCGCTTTGGAACCTGCATTTCAAGAGAAACACTCAACGACTGAATCATTTACTTCAGAGAAACCATAACAGATCAAAAGCTTTAGGCAGGAATAATTGACGCTATTCGTCTGAAGATTATATCGTCTTCGACATTCTTTCTCACTTGGTTGTTTTTTAGCAGGAACAATCTTTCTTCTTTCTATAGACATATTGTTAGACTGCGAAAATCTGGAGAACAAAACACGAATATAAAACCGAATTAAGGAAAAACCCGTAGAGGCAAGATTTGATCTTTTTCCTTAATTCAAACAATCTCCCGCAGTGTGGCGGTTTATGAGATGATGAATCCTAGGAACAACTACGGTGAAACCGTTTTCGCAACACTCGAAAAACAGAATCTGCGAACTGAATATCTACGATATACTCTTGAGACACTTACTGTTTTCAGAAAAAAAAATATGGGAGAGAGTTTTCTGTGTTCGTCAGAACGATGGAAGAAGAAACGAATGAGAAAGTTTTTTTTTTTTTTAAACGTTGGGAGATTGTGCGATTGTAACGTGCGGAGGTCGTGGTCCATTAAGTGAGGCGCACGACCCAGAGAGAATCTCGCGCACCATTAAGGCTCGGTCAAAGCAATCATTTAATCGTTTTTATTATGCAAAAATTCGATTCTAAATTGGTCAAATCTTTAAGCGAAGTTGCATAAAAATTTTCCCCAAGATGAACCCGGGCCCGGCGGTGGCGCGCGGGCGCGCGTGTGTGTTTTTGCATAAAGGCCCTCCAACTAGTGTTGAACACTCTCATAAGTGTAACAAAATATATACTAGAGAGAATTTTTCCACTCAACCAATGTGGGACTTTGTAATATAAAGTCTTTATAAGTTTTCAAGCTAACCACTTTGGAGTTCAATTTCTCATTCAATTTCACTTCAATTTTTACATGCAACTACACTATGTTATAGTGCTCATTACGAGGAATCCAAAGACTTCTAGACCCGGTCATTCCGGTGATGGACCTCACCGGAAAAGTTGCCAGAAAGTTGGCCGGAGCCACTTGTCCAAAATTGAAGTTCCAACAATCCCCCACATGAATACAATTGACTCTAAACATATGAAAATGTTTTCTAACTTAATAACCTAAAACTTGACAGAATAGACAGACTCGACTTTCAAGAGTATATGCGAAAAATAACTATGTCCGAGATGGTAGCAATGTTTCAGCCTTGAACCACTCATTGTTAATATCTGTCGGGTTTACTTGGCCAGGTATTGAACATGATGTCTTGAACCACCCAAATTTTTATGTAAACCGAGACAACAGGTATAACCCAACTTCTTTCTCTCGTAGAACCAAGTTCTCTATTGTGTTCATTTTTGCCTTGAACATTTCCTGGATTTCATGAGTGAACTTAGAGAATATAGCCTGACATTCATTCTCCTAGAAACGACCTCATTTCACACTCACTAGGTGATTTGCCACTAGCTTTTGTTTTCAAAAGTCTCCTGTAAGAACTTCACTGATATTTCAAAACTATGGACTCAAATCATTAAAAGCATTGCTTATCCTTTACACATACAAGAAGCACTGTTTATCATCCTGGGAACTGGGCTGTGTTTGACAGTGCTCCAGACAGATTCTATTTGCTTTAGTTTTCCCTTTGAACCTAAATCTTGGGATCTCCAGTCATATATGTGGGGTTTCCATCAAACCTCCTCTTAATTTACAGGCTTTAAACCCATTCCTCTTGATGATTTTACAACTTGATCTCGAGCTAAACCTTTGGTAAACGGATCCGCTAGGTTATCAATATAATCTAGTGTAATAACTCCACTAGAGATCAAGTGTCTAGTGGTTTTATGTCGTCTCCTGATGTGACGAGATTTACCATTATAGAGAGTATTTAGTGCTCGGGCTGTAGCCGATTGACTACCACAGTGTATACGTAGTGCCGCTACTGGTTTCTCCCACATTGGAATATCTTCCAAAAAACTTTGAAGCCATTCTGTTTCTTCTGCGGCTTTATCTAAAGCTATAAACTCAGACTCCATGGTTGATCTGGCCAATAGAGTTTGATTCGCAGATTTCCATGAGACCGCTGCATCTCCTAGAGTAAAGACGTATCCACTTGTGGATTTCGAGTTTTTAGAATCAGATATCCAGTTAGCGTCACTGTATCCTTCCAAAATTGCAGGTTCTTTACCATAGTGGAGTTCATAACTTTTTGTGTATCTCAAGTAATTTAATACTCTAGTTATGGCTTTCCAGTGTTTATGGCCTGGATTACTGATGTAGCGACTTAGTACATTTCATGCGTGCGCTAAATCGGGTCTAGTACAGTTGGTTAGATACATCAGAATGCCGATCACCCGTGCATACTCTATCTATGAAACCGCTTCACCTGAATTTTTAGTTAGGTGAAGTTGAGCATCTACATGAGTTTTTGCGGTCCATTTGAATAGTTCTTGAATCTCTCAAGAATTTTTTCTGCATAATGAGCTTGTGACAAAATAATCCCGTTAGAAGTTCTAGTGATTTGAATTCCTATAATGACATCTGCCAAACCCATGTCTTTCATATCAAATTGTCTATGAAGCATGTTTTTGGTTTGCTGGATTATATCTTTATTACTGCCCATGATAAGCATATCATCAACATACAAACATAACAAAATATACTCGCTAGGTGTACTTTTGATATATATGCATTTGTCACATTCATTAATGTTGAATCCATTTGACATCATTACTCTGTCAAATTTTTCATGCCATTGTTTTGGAGCTTGTTTGAGTCCATACAATGATTTTACAAGTCTACAGACTTTATTTTCTTGTCCTGGAACCACGAAACCTTCAGGTTGTTTCATATATATTTCCTCTTCTAAATCTCCATTTAGAAAAGCGGTGTTTACATCCATTTGATGTATTTCCAGGTCTCTTAACGCTGCAATTCCGATAAGCATTCTGATCGAAGTTATTCTCGTGACTGGAGAATAGGTTTCAAAGAAATCCTGACCTTCTTTTTGTCAGAATCCTTGCACCACAAGTCTTGCCTTGTACTTATCAATTGAATTATCGGTTTTCAATTTTTTTTTGAAAATCCATTTACTCCCTAGTGCTTTAAACCCTTCGGGTAGATCAGTTATTTCCCATGTATGATTTTGCATTATGGAATCGATCTCACTATTAACGGCTTCCTTCCATAAAGGAGCGTTCGGTGTATTCATGACTTCAGTGTATGTTTTTGGTTCATTCTCTGCGAGAAAAACCATCAAGAAATCTTCGCCAAATGTTTTTTCCTGACGTGCTCTTTTACTACGTCTAGGTTCGTCTTCTGCATCTTGTACAGAGATTCCTGACGTACTAGCAACGTCAGAAGAGGCGTTTACATCTCATTCATCACGTGTTCTTTTAGAACTTTGTTTATCCTTACAAGGAAATATGTGTTCAAAGAAAGACACATTTCTTGATTCCATAATTGTATTTACCTGGATATCCGGGTTATCTGATTTGTGTACCAGAAACCGGTAAGCACTACTATTATGCGCCTATCCGATAAAAATACAATCTATGGTTTTAGGTCCAATAGTGACCTTTTTAGGAGGTGGTACTGCTACTTTTGCTAGACACCTCCACACTTTCAGGTATTTGTACGAAGGTACTGTACCTTTCCAAAGTTCATGCGGCGTATTGCCGGTTACTTTGTGCGGTATTTTGTTGAGGATATGATTAGTGGTGAGTAACGCTTCCCCCCATAGATTCTGGGGTAGCCCAGATTCCTGCAGCATAGCGTTCATCATTTCTTTCAGAGTTCGATTTTTTCTTTCCGCAACTCTGTTGGATTATGGTGAATAGGGAGCTGTTGTTTGGTGAATAATGTTATTTTCTTGACAAAATGCATTAAACGGACCGTCATATTCGCCTCCTCTATCACTTCTGACTATTTTTATAGTTTTCGAGAGTTGGTTTTCAACTTCGATTTTATATTCTATGAATTTCTAAAAAACTTCATCTTTACTACGTAGAAAATATACATAGCAGTATTTTGTAAAATCATCTATGAAAGTCACAAAATACTTTTTACCGCCTCTGCTTTGTACATATTTTAAATCACACAAATATGTGTGTATTAATGCGAGAGGTTCGGTTGTTCTTTCAACACGAGGAGATGGGGTTTTTGTGAGTGTTGCTTTTATGCAAATTTCACATTTTTCTTTGCTTATTTTGCATTTCGGGATTATGTTCAAATTAATTAATCGTTGTATAGATTTATAATTCACATGTTCTAACCGTTCATGCTAAATGTTAAAAGACTCAACCAAATAAGCAACTGAATTTTTATTGATAAAAGCATTAGAGCTCGAAGCTACATCAGTTTTCATAACAACATGTTGAACATTCATTTTGATAAGACCATCCTTAACAAATCCCCTACCAATAAACACCCCATTTTTCCTAATCACCAGCTTGCTCAGCAGAGTCCCGGAGATCAGATTCTTCCTCATGTCTGGAACATGCTTCACGTTCGAGATGGTGACAGGCTGACAGCCATCCCATAAATCATCTTCAGGACCACCTTCCCGGTTCCCACAATCTTGGAGCGAGACACATTTCCCATCATCAGGCTCTCTTCAGACCTGCACTTCTGATAAGTGCTGAAAGTGTCTTTGTCAATGCAGATGTGAGTAGTAGCACCTGTGTCACACCACCACTCCAAAGGGTTTTCGTCAGACATGACCATATTAGCCTCAGTGACCACCGCACATAGGTCTTCTTCGGTAAAAAAAGCCTGACTCTTGCTGCTTCTTGCCTTGTTGTGACAATCCGCGGATTTGTGACCAAGCTTGCCACAGTAGTTGCACTTTCCAGTGAACCTTTTGCCTTCACCTTGCTTCTTGAAGGCGAAAGAGGATTAAGAAGCCATCTTGTTTGGCACGGCCTTGACAGGCACAACAGCTTTGTTGTTGTACACAACCTTGACTTTCCCCTTCTTCTTATATTCAACAACATTCACGTAATGATCAATGGAGAAGGAGATCCCCAATCTCTTTTCGCGCTCAGTTGACTGGTTTTGAAGCCTGGCGATCAAGTTAAGCAAAGAGATGGGATTTTGCTTGAACTCGAGATAGGACTGGAAATCATTCCAACTCGGGGGTAGCTTGTCGATGAAGGCATTCACATAGAAGGTTTCGCAGACCTTCATTCCTTCATATGCTATCTCTTGCACGATCATCTGTAACTCATGAACCTACTCCATGATGGGCCTCGAGTCCACCATTTGGTATCTGAGAAACTTCCTTGTGGCCGCTTTCCCCGCGCCTGCATTGTACGTTATGTACTTCTTTTCTAGAGCTTGCCAGAGAGCTTTGGAAGTTGGAGCGTGGCGGTAAACGTTAAACAGTGGCTCCTCCAGGCGGTTTTGAATGTATCCCTTGCAGAAGAAATCCGAGTGGACCCATGCTTCAACGCTAGCCACCAGATGTGGATCTGTGTTGTCAGCAACCAGAAACGGTTTTTCCTCCGTGGGGTATTTCTGGAAGTTCAACGTGCACAAGAAAAAATGCATTTTCTGCTGCCAGGAGTCAAAGTTATGCCCGTCAAACTTCTCAGGCATCACCACCTGGGATGGCACAGACTGGATCTGGACATCTGCGGGTTTTGGAGGAGCAAGTGGCTGACCATCTTGGATTGTCGGCTCACCATTCCCGTTAACCACGATTGTCTCAGCCAGGTTGAATTCACCACTAGTAGACATTTTTTCTGTGAAGAAAAATAAATATGGTTAATAATTGGAATAATTATTTAATTCGCTCAATTAATTTAATAAATTAATTTACGAAATTGATATAAATTAATTCGAATAATTTGCATAATTAATATAAATTAATTTGCATAATTTGCACATTTAATATAAATTAATTTGCAAAATTTAAATAAATTCGATAAATTAATATAAATTAATTATCAAAATTTTAAAAAATTTGTTTAATAAGTAATTTTAATTTTAGCGATTAAATCACTAAATTAAATCTGTGAAAATCGCCAAATGAGATTCCCAGAACCGCTTGTAACGTTTCGTGAAACTGCCAGAAAAGGCCTTCACGTAAACTGTTCGTTGATCCCGAAGATCAAACAATCAGATATGGAGTATTTCGAGAAACTGCCAAAAGACCTTCGCGTAAATCACTTCCAAATCTTATGTGTTGCAAATACCGTTTGGAAAACGATCTACAGAATCGCTAAAGAGCGTTTGCAGACTCGTTTTGTAACAATTTTGAAAACGTTTTGAAATCGGTTTTGAAAAACTTGTTCGCGTTTTGTAAATCCGTTTAGAACTATAAGCAGAAAACGGATTTTTGTTTGAATTAAGACTGTTAGACCGCGAAAATCTGGAGAACAAAACACCGAATATAAAACCGAATTAAGGAAAAACTCGTAGAGGCAAGGTTTGATCTTTTTCCTTAATTCAACAATCTCCCGCAGTGTGGCGGTTTATGAGATGATGAATCTCAGGATACAACTACGGTGAAACCGTTTACGCAACACTCGAAAACAGAATCTGCGAACTGGATATCTAAGATATACTCTTGAGACACTTACTGTTTTCAGAAGAAAAAATATGGGAGAGAGTTTTCTGTGTTTGTCAGAACGATGGAAGAAGAAATGAATGAGAGAGTTTTTTTTTTTTTTTTAAACGTTGAGAGATTGTGCGATTGTAACGTGCGGAGATCGTGGTCCATTAAGTGAGGCGCACGACCCGGAGAGAATCTAGCGCACCATTAAGGCTCGGTCAAAGCAATCATTTAATCGCTTCTATTATGCAAAAATTTGATTCTAAATTGGTCAAATCTTTAAGCAAAGTTGCAAAAAGTTTCCCCAAAAAGAACCCGGGCCCCAGGTCCGGTGGCGCGCGTGTGTTTTTGCATAATGGCCCTCCAACTCTAGCACCGTGGTCTCCCCTTCCCATCTAGTTGTTGAACACTCTCATAAGTGTAACAACATATATAATAGAGAGAATTTTTCCACTCAACCAATGTGGGAATTTGTAATATAAAGTCTTTATAAGCTTTCAAGCTAACCACTTTGGAGTTCAATTTCTCATTCAATTTCACTTCAAATTTTACATGAAACTACACTATGTTATAGTGCTCATTACGAGGAATCCAAAGACTTCTAGACCCGGTCATTCTGGTGACGGACCTCACCGGAAAAGTCGCCGGAAAGTTGGCCGGAGCCACTTGTCCAAAATTGAAGTTCCAACACATATCACCGGAATGCATAATTAGCCAGCAAATATAGTTTCTTTTAACTGCTGGCATCATTTCTTCTCTGTCAAAATGGTTTAAACAACAAAAGCTATGTGTAATTAAGATAACTGACCTTTTGTTTTTTTTTGTCTCTACATGATTCGCTTCCGCAACAACATCGAAATGCCTTTGCAGGATGACTTTTATCATCGAAGTCTATCAGGTTATTTGAAGTGAGAATGTGTACAACTCAAGAGTGAAGAAAATTATGGGAACAGTAGAAAGACGTGTTTGGCCCATTTCTATTCATGGAGCCATCTACTAACACCACAGATATCTAGAATGGCAAAATCATCAACATGCTCTAATCTATAGCTTTAGTGCAATATCCACAGTTGAGAGCACAAAACTTCTTTAGCCGTGTGAGTATTTGTAACTATGTGGTCAATACAGTATAGTTGAAATGAAGCTAGCTTAAACATGGTGCTTACCCATGGTAACTCATCTTAAAATAAAAATCATAATAATTCATATTATTTCGCATTTAGTTTTTATTTTCTTTATATTTTAAATTTATCTCTTATATCTTATTATATAAAGTACAATTTTCAAAATTAGTAACTAAAGAGATCGCGACACGTTTCATGTTTATCAGTTTAAGATTTTGACACGTGTCAAAGTTGAAAAAAATTGTCAAATATTACTATAAGGAAACTATACAAAAAGATAATTAACTACCATTATTCAAAAAATAGAAATTCTATAAGGAAATCACACAAACTACTAATTCTTAAAAAGAATAAATTTCCATAATTAAGAATATTTCTAATTCTAAAGAAAAAAATATTTGTACATATTGAACTCTATATAAATAAACAGAGAAAATGAAAATGAACAAAAAGGGGTTGCGTATAAAAGCATTGAGGAATGAAGATGCAATTATGTAGGAGATGAAATGAAATGAAATAAGATCCAACCCTTGCATTTTAGGTCTCTTCCAACTCCCGATTTGGGCCATAAAATCCATCATCTGAGAGGACATGTTATGATCTCTCATCAAAAGTTAGAAGAGACCTAAAGAAATATAGACGAGACATGGTTTAATACACTAATTGTCAATTGATTTGAATTGAAAGTCATGAAACTTATGAGTATGAGAGTATAATTTGTTGATCTAGATAGGTTTTCATTCTTGTACTAAAGTGAGATTTGGTTTGATATGGGCCGAAAAGAATCTATCATCACAAAGGGGCTCCAAAGTTATACGGATAATCTAAAGAATTCTTGCATATATCATTAGGGTTATACTTAGTTTGATATGCTTTTGATACAAAATGGTGATTCTTTGTATAGTTGTTAGATTTTGGATATATTATAATATTTTGATGTCAAATGTTAGTATTTGTTAACAAAAAGTGAAAAAAAACATTCGAATTTTAGAGTTTAGGGCTTACAGACTTCTCGGGTCTCGGGTGCAGTCTCACAGTAGACTTCGTGTATGAAGTCTGTAACATTTTGTTAGTGTAGACTTCTTTGTAGAAGTCTGAAATTCAAATAAATCCAAACAAAGTTTAAAATAATTGAAACCTAGGTTCTTAAACAAAGGTTTAGATAGATAAATTCCATATCTATGGACAATTTCCCTGTGTCTTGCAACTATCATATCAAACATCACGAAGTCGTCCCTCAAATCTTCAACCTCTTCCATCGCTAGGTTGTGAACAAAATGTCCGATAAGCCTTCTTCAGTTTCTAACCAAGTGTCATCATCACCACCTGTGTGAATTAGATTAGTATTGTCGAGATCAATTACAATAAGTTGAACTGTAGTGAATAAGACACTTACGCGCGAACGGCTTGATCCTCCATAATTTAAGCACCATGATCACAGCTCCACCCCTCTTGGTCCTAAAGCCATTCCAGAAGTTATAAACGTGTTCGCAGGTTGCCACACACTTTAACTTATTGTTCCTATTATGATTAATAAAAAGTAGTTGTAAATTACAATAATATGAGTTTTATCATGGTGTTATTATTGTTTGGTTTAAACTTACATGGCATCTTTGATTTGAAACTAACTCTTTGTATGTGCACGGCTATGTGGACTCTCTTGAAAGGGGCATGTGCTGCAGATCATGCTCATAGTATTTACATTATAAGTGTTCTCTTTCAGTTAAATAAAGTTACATGCATATAAATTATGGTTTAACAAATTTCCATGCATACCTATAACAATATTTGTTTTGGTTTTGATGTCACAGATTTGGGTCAAACTAAAAAAATCTAATGTAGTAACTAAAGAAATAAGAATAAGATACGAAATTTTTTAACTTTAATTGGGATAATTCCTAACTCATAACTACAATACTTAAATATACATGTGTAACACTTTTCTACATTAAACAAATCAATAGTAATTTAATTAATTCAAATATTTTGTATCAATATTCTTGAAGTTTATAATTTGCTAACATCAGTTTACATAAATACATAAAAAAGCTTTTAAAATATTGTTTAGAATAATATTAAAAGATTACGATAATATTTTTATGAAACATGCATAGAGAATATAATTATTGAAAAAAATAAGTTTTATGGAAACTAATAAAATTTTATAAAATCAATATTTATGCCTTTATGAAGAGAGGGAGTGAGGAATCGCCTGGATATAAAGGTTGAATATGTCCTCTTTCAAATATTAACATTTCACAATTTGTCACGATGACTATTGGGTTTACAAATTTGAACAAAACATGGATAACTTTTCTTCAACGATTCAATACTTTGCTGTTCTTCACCGTCCTCTTCTGCTTGGTCTTTGGTGATTAAACTCGAGTACTCGACTTTTTCACCGTAAACACCATCAAAAACCACATAAAATGTCATAACAAAGATTGTTAACACAACCAATAACAAGCTGAATTCGATGTTGATCAGTGACTTGGCCCTATGTAGAGCCGCTTCGCTAGAACACCTAATCATTTGGTGTTTTTTCTCTACGTAAAAAAAGCAACCCTTAGGGAGCAAACTTTGTGTGAAAAGCATGAAACCCATGATTATTAACCATGCTCCTTGACAGGCTATGCTTGATGATCTCACGAAGCTCACCAAAAAGTTATTAGGCATGGCAATACCCATGAGAGTGGTGATTAGTGAAACGAAGATAACAAGTTGGTAGAGAAAATGGTATTGTCCCTCAACGCCCACGTGGTCGGTAGAGTGAAAACGTAAGACGAACAATTGCTGCGCGAATGCAGCGGCGTGAGCAAGAAAAGTCAGTGCCTTAGCGGTTGCGGCTGCTCTAGGCCGTGCTCGGTCGAAGACTATTGCGAATACAGCATAGACTATGAAGGATATAGAGAGGATGGCATGTTCAACACCACGGAGATGGCTCGACGGGATGGTGCCATCAGGGTCAAAGGGATTGTGTCTTTTGGGTCCAATGAAGAGTTGTCGAACAGTGAAGAATGATAGGCTGACCATGATAAAGTAAAGCTCTAAGTATCTGAGCTTGGGAGATGGGAACCATGGTGATGAAGAAAAAGTATTTGGGTTGAGACAGAAGAGTTTTGTGTTGTTGAATAAATGCCATACTCCAATTGCCAAGAAACCCATACCAGTTCCAAGATGTCCCGCAGGTGATTCCATGTTGTTGGTTTTTGTGTCTTAAGAGAGATTTATGAACTTTGATTGTGATCCTCAACTATTGATGAAAAGGTTGGAATTAATAAGAGTTGAGAATCAGTTTAAAATGTCCACGGAGGGTAATTTAGAGAATTTTTATTTTTCTTGTTTGTGATAAAATATTACAACTTTGTTAGAAAACTTAGAATCTTTCTCTCATATGAATGATTTAAATTATTCATACGACGTTAAGATATCAGAAGTGAGCAACATGATTTATTGCACTTGAGAATACTATATGTCTAGCCAAAAGAAGTGAGAAACATGTTTTATCACACATCAATTTTAAAATGTCTATGTCAACAAGACAACAAGATCATGAGACGACAATTTTAAATGATTTGTTTCTTCGTAGCTTTCTGTTAGGAGATCTTGAGACGACAATTTTAAATGATTTGTTTCTTCGTAGCTTTCTGTTAGGAGATCTTGAGACGACAATTTTAAATGATTTGTTTCTTTTTAGCTTTATGTTAGGAGATATCAAGGATCTTATTGTGAAACAAAAAAAAGCCGCCCCGCCACAGCAAGCGGATATGAGATCGATTTAAAAAGAAAGTAAATATTCGTTTATATTTCTCTATGTTAAATATAATTTTTTTATTATCAAACATGTACTGAACTTGTTCAACAAATTATGATATTTGTATAAATATGCCTATTGTCTAATTAATAAAACTAAGAGAAACTATTTTATTTCTAAAGTTTCCTCCAAACTTATCATGGTATTAGACCCTTGATCTTTCATGTGGATCATGGTTTCGTTACATTTACTTCCACAATTATATAAGAAATTTCTTTTTAATCGATTTCATCAATTTTTTCTTTAACCTTGTTTCCATCGATCTATTTTTATTGGGATCTTCTTAATTGTTTAATTAAAAGTTTGTTTTGTTTGGAATTTCGCTCTTTTTAAAATAAAAAAAAATAAAAACAAAAAAACAAAAAAGAAGAATAACGATTGTCTAATACTACAAAGGCAACTTTCAATTATTGATGTGGATTATGAGCATGGACCATTGATGGGTTCGTTCAAATTCATCTATTTATTCTTTCTTTTACAGGTTTTTTTATGTGGTTATCTATCAACGACAAACATGATGTAGCCACAAAAATGATGAACTCCAACGGGTATATACGGATCCGATGGGGTGAAGACATAATGTTGCTGTGATTTATGAGCATGGACCAATTGATGAGTTCGTATAATTCACATGGTGACATAAGACGATGTAGATACACAACTACTATAGTATCATCCATTGAATCAATGACCTTATGGCGAGGTATAAACGTCATTGATGACTCTATAGTAGGTATGAAAACCGTGAAGATGATATGATTATTGTCTAATCTCATATGTGTTACCATGTATTAGGTTGCGGGAGGGTGTTTGAAGATCTTAGGATTACAAAATCGACTTGAAAAGAAAGTAAATATTTGTGTATATTTCTTTATGTTAAACTAGATTAAGCCCCACGTATACACGAGATTATAATCTAAATAAATATATTTTATTTAAACCCCTTCGTGATGATAGATTCTTAATTTGTATAATTTCCTCATCGATTTTTTTTAATGAGTTACTAACATGTTTGGTGAAACTATGTGTGTTAAATTCATTTCTATGATTTAGTGAAACTATGTGTGTTAAATATTTGTGTCTATGATTTGGTGAAACTAAGTGTTAAATTCATTTCTTTTTTGCTTAATGACATTGACTCTAATTATATCGAATTTTCCTCTTAATGTTAATTAACTCTTATATAATTTAATATATTTAAATCTTGGGTTGACTCTACTAAACCCCCTCAAGATAAGTCGCCCTGACTCATTCCTCCCAAAGAAATCATCTCATCGCTAAATCACCCAAACACATATGCAATTAATTACATATATACAATTAATTATAAAAATCATGTTTCATTTCGCATAATCACGATCAATAAATTGTGATTGCCAGTAATCTGATTAAAACCAAAATCAGACCCAACCCACATATCCAACCCGACAAAGCAAACACTATGAATGAATTGCCATCGAGAAATCAAAATCAAAATTGGGAAAATTTGAGATGGGTTTAGTATATGTGAGAGATGAGAGGACATGAGAGAGAGCATGGGTCTTCATTGTCTTGTTTTCTTCTTCAACGGGTTTTCTTTGTCGTAGGGTTCTCTTCTACTACTTTTGCGAATTCAGATTTGCTTGTGTTTTCTTATCGACGGCAAATTCAGATTTGATATTGAATTTGAGAAAACAAGTTTATTGTGTATTCTCTTTGAAAGAGTGTGTTGAGAATTTGACCCTTCTTAATGATCACGGAATAGATTGTTTGAGCAATAAAGTAAATAACACAGAGAATTTAACGAGTTCAGATCACAGTGTGTGATCCTACGTCTCGGTCTGGAGCTTCCAGCAATCGACTATCACCACATATTACAATAATATGGGTTTCTCACAAGATCTCTCTAAACACAAGAAAAGACCTCACAAAACTCTCTCGGGTTTCAACTTTTTTTTTTTTTCTTTATTCCCACACATGCTTAGCTTTATATAGACTAAGACAATTACAAAGATAAGACGGTTTAACCTAACCATGGCCCAATAGAAATAAAACAATTCCTAAGTGACTAGTCCAAGTCGCGGGCCAAGTTGCTACTCAATGATTTTCATCACCAAAGGCCCAAGCATAACAAATCTCCACCTTGATGACAATCACTTCAGAGTATAACATCTTTATCCATGCTTTCATGTGCTGCTCCAGACAATGCCAGCACCTTAGTGCTCTTCTAAGTTGAGAAAACTCAACGCCTTCTCAAACTTCTCCACAGGAAGAACCTTCGTCAACATATCAGCTGGGTTCCGCTCAGTCGGAATCTTTGACAGCTTCACTTCACCAGAAGCAACAATATCCCTAATGAAATGCATCCTCCTTCTGATATGTTTCGTTCTCTCATGATGAACGTTGTTCTTGGCTAAACACAAAGCACTCTGAGAATCACACCAAATCTCCACTATGTCTTGTTTGTAACCGAACTCCTCGGACAAACCCCTTAGCCAAATCGCTTCTTTCACAGCTTCTACCAACGCCATATACTCTGCCTCAGTTGTAGACAGTGCAACTATAGGTTGAAGGCTCGATTTCCAACTTATAACTGTTTCACCTGCCGTGAAAACATAGCCTGTAATCGATCTGCTTCTGTCCAGATCCGATGAGAAATCAGAATCACATAAACCTTAAACCTTGAACTCCTTAGTCTTCCTGAATACAATCTTTCGATCTCAGGCACCCTTCAAATACCTTAGTACCCACTTTACAGCAGTCCAATGTATCATACTCGGCTTACTCATGAACCTGCTAACTAAGCCGACAGCATACACAAGATCACACCTAGTCCCCAACATCGCATACATGATGCTCCCTATAGCACTTGAGTATGGAACATTATCCAAAATCGTCTCTGCTTCATCATCTTTGACAGCTGACAACTTAAAATGCGAACCGATAGGTGTAGCAACAGATTTAGACTCATCCATATTGAATACCTGCAAGATCTTCTTGATGTAACCAGATTGAGACAATGTGAGAACTCCACCTTCACGATCTCTCTCAATATCCATCCCAAGAATCCTTCTTGCAGCTCCTAAATCTGTCATCTCAAACCGACTGCTCAACAGATCCTTCACCATCTGTATCTCCTTCATATCCTTAGATGCGATTAACATATCATCAACATACAAGAGTAGATAGATAAAACATCTACCTTCGTTCTTCTTTATGTAGACACAGGAATCATACTCACTCCTTTTAAACCCATGACTAACTACAAACTGATCGAAGCACTTGTTCCACTGTCTCGGAGCTTGCCTAAGTCCGTACAGTGCCTTCTGCAACAAGCAAACATGGTCCTCTTTCCCTTTAACAACAAAACCTTCAGGCTGCTCCATATAGATCTCTTCTTCAAGTAACCCATGAAGAAACGCAGTCTTAACATCAAGCTGCTCTAATTCCAGATCCTCATATGCAGTAACTGATAGAAGAAACCTGATAGAAACATGTTTTACCACTGGTGCAAACACTTCTTGATAATCAATACCCTCCTTCTGAGAATATCCCTTGGCTACTAGTCTTGCTTTGTATCGTGGCTCTTCTATCCCTGGTATACCGGGTTTTAACTTATAAACCCATTTGCAGCCAATGACCTTTCTTCCTTTAGGTCTCTTAACTAGCCTCCATGTTTTGTTCTTATCCAGAGAACTCATCTCTTCACCCATACCTCCATCCCAGAAAGTTTTATCCCTGCTTTCTATTGCTTCCTGATAGTCCCTTGGTTCTTCACAACTCATCTCAACTGCAGCAACCAAAGCAAAACTCGCCATGTCATAATCATTGAGATAACTAGGAAGCCTTGTGATTCGACCAGAAGGGGCACGAATCTGAGGTATATCATCTGTCTCAGAGCCTCCAACAACTCCACCTGAAGAGGAACCCTGACCGTTGTCTTCAGAAACTGGATTTGTCGACTCTGAAACATTGTGTCGATCGATACTGCCAAGGGTATCGATCGATGCCCTCTCCGTATTCTTATTCTCGGAGATAATCTCCTTGTATCGATCGATACCAACTTGTATATCGATCGATGCTGTATCTGGAGTCGGGTTCTCTAGTCGAGTTTCTGATACAGAAACCTCATTCTTCAAGTCTTTAAACACTTTATCTTCTGTAAAGACTACATTCCTGCTAATCACACATCTTGATTCATCCAGGAGCCATACCTTGTACCCTTTGACTCCTTCCGGATAGCTAGTGAAAATCCCCTTCACTGCTCTTGGTCTTAGCTTTCCTTGATCTACATGTACATACACCAAAGACCCAAATCTTCTCATGTGTCCATAACCAGGCCTTCTTCCCAGCCATAGTTCCTCAGGAATACCGCCATCTAAGGCCGATGAGGGGCTTCTGTTAATTTGGTACACAGCTGTGCTCACTGCCTCAGCCCAGAATTCTTCACCTAAACCACTCTCATCAAGTATACAACGCACCTTCTCCATTATCGTTCGATTCATGCGTTCTGCCACTCCATTTTGCTGTGGAGTATAAGGACACGTCTTGTGCCTCTCAATCCCATGCTGCCTGCAAAACCCGTCGAAGTCTTTGTTCACAAACTCCAACCCGTTGTCTGTTCTCAGACACTTAACCTTCTTGCTGATCTGATTCTCAACCAGCTTCTTCCATTCACAAAACTTTGTGAAAGCTTCACTCTTAACAGACAAGAAAAACACCCACACCTTTCTAGTGTAGTCATCAATGATAGACAGAAAATACTGTTTCCCTGCCAAACTAGGAGTAACCGATGGAGATCCCCAAAGGTCTGAATGTACATACTTCAGCACTTCACATGTGTTGTGTTTCCCAATGTTGAAGCTCAATCTCTTGGTCTTCCCCATTACACAACTTTCACAGAAATCCATCTCCCCAATCCTTCTCTTGTCAATGATGCCCCTTTTTGCCAGGATCATCAGATTCTTCATGCTCATGTGTCCCAACCTTCTATGCCATAAGATAGTCTCGTCATTAGCAGGTTTCCTGGTAACACTATTTGACTGTCCTGTTATAGTCTCCCCATCAAGCAGATACAAAGAACCATGTAGAGTGCCTTGAAGACCCATCTTCCCGTTCTTGTAGAACCTTGTCTTCCCATTTCCCCCATCATATTCAAACCCAAGTTTATCCAGTGTAGTAGACGAAATCAGATTTCTCTTAAGTTTCGGGATATACCTGACATTTGTCAATGTCTTAACCGTGCCACCCTTTGCATTGATGTTGATTGAACCAATTCCTTCAATAGCAATACCACAATCGTCTGCCAGTAGCACCTTTCCAGAGTTGAGCTCCTCAAACGTATCAAACCAGTCTCTCCTCGAAGTCATGTGATATGAAGCACCCGAATCAATCACCCACTTCTCCTGATGCCAATTTTCTGAGACTGATAATGCATCGACTCCTGCTGATTGATCGATGACAACCGCTGCTGTAGCATCATCCACATCGCCGCCCTTCTTCTTCCAGGCATAGCAATCAGCCTTCTTATGTCCATTTTTCTTACAGTACCAGCAGTTAACCTTTGAACCCGGATTAGACCTGCTCCTGCTTCTATTACCCGAGTTTCGTTGATCTCTGTTCAATTGTCTCCCACGAACCACATACGCTTCACCAGTCTTCTGTGAAGTCGAAAAACCCTTAACCTTTAGCTCGGTTTCCTTCGATTTCGCAGCATTCACCACATCTTCAATAGAGATGGATTCTCTACCATACTTCAATGTCTCCTTCATAGAGTCATACTGTGGTGGCAAGGAACTGAGTAAGAGAATCGCCTGTATCTCATCCGCAACTGTAACCTTCACACTAGCCAACTCCGAAACAGTCTTCAAAAATTCATCAACGTTTTGATCAATTGACTTAGACCCATCCATCTTGAATGTATAGCAATGATACAACAAATGGATCCGACTCGGTAGAGTCTTGGTGTTGTATAACCTCTCTAGTGCTTCCCAAAGTTCACGTGCCGTTGTACACTCTTCTGTTTTCCTGAGAACCAGATCTCCAAGATGAAGAGTCAAGATATCCATTGCGTTCTCTCCTCGTTCTCTCTTCTTGTTTTCATCTGCCTGAACTCTCTCTGCGAAACCTTCCTCTGATTCATCCTTTTTGATAACCAGTTTTTCCGGCTCAGTGGTTGGTGTAATTAGCTCTCCTTTCAAACCCTGAAGGTTCATGTGAGCTAGCATCCTTCTCTTCCAGAGAGAGAAGTCACCCTGTCCATCGAAGATAGCTATCTTCGCTTTTGACCTTTTTCTGTAGACATCTCAATCAAACGAAACTACTACCTTTCTGTGATTTCAGTATCGATCGATGCTGATGGTGTATCGATCGATACCACTTCTGTCCGTCGATACTCCTTCGACCAAAACCCTAGAACCGCCGCCGCTGTTGTTCCCTAGCGCCGACTCCGACCCAAAACCTAAATCCAGCCGAAACTTCTCTGACCTTGCTCAAGAACCTCAAGCCTAAGCTCTGATACCAATTGTTGAGAATTTGACCCTTCTCAATGATCGCGGAATAGATTGTTTGAGCAATAAAGTAAATAACACAGAGAATTTAACGAGTTCAGATCACGATGTGTGATCCTACGTCTCGGTCTGGAGCTTCCAGCAATCCACTATCACCACATATTACAATAATATGGGTTTCTCACAAGATCTCTCTAAACACAAGAAAAGACCTCACAAAACTCTCTCGGGTTTCAACTTTTTTTTTTTTTTCTTTATTCCCACACATGCTTAGCTTTATATAGACTAAGACAATTACAAAGATAAGACGGTTTAACCTAATCGTGGCCCAATAGAAATAAAACAATTCCTAAGTGATTAGTCCAAGTCGCGGGCCAAGTTGCTACTCAATGATTTTCATCACCAAAGGCCCAAGCATAACAGAGTGATTTGAAGAAGATGATTGTAGTTGAGCAGATGTAGTTCGGGTATATGGTGAGCAGGTGTAGTTCGGCTTGATGTGTTCAAATCAAAACAGAAGGTTAAATTAGAGATAAACCATGTTGAAACCAAACTGAAACTATATCAAATTCAATAAATTGCTTGTAATTACTGATTTGCAGGTTCTAATTTGCGATATATATTCAAAAATGCTTCAATGGCTTCTCGGATTTAAACGAATCCAAAAACATATTCTTTCACCAAACTAATTACAATAGCTTATTTTAGATGAGTAACAGATTGCGAAGAACAACGAGAGAAGTAAAAATCATATATAGATTGAGACGAAATATATTAATATGATAAGTCATTGCTACCTTGAGGATGTGTTGCAAATTGCAATCACAGTTTTTTAATCGCGATTATAATCAGTAAACATGAATTTTCATAATTAATTGCATATATGTAATTAATTGTATATGTGATAGTTTGGGTGATTTATTGATTAGATTATCTAGATTGGGATGTTCAATGATGAGATGATTAGTTTGGGGGAAATAAGTTTGGGCAACATATCTTAAGGGGGTATAGTGAAGTCAACCCTTAAATCTAAACAGAATATAACATATACACCGAGCATAACAAATTCTGAACATGTAATTAAATTTTTTATTCCATTAGAAATACCTGCAGTACACAAAAAAAAATATTTAATCTCATATAAAAGTGTAATCTGCTTATCTTTACAACAAAAAAAACATATCTCTTTAAATGAAATTAAAATAGATGAAATAAAATAAAATAAACATGCGCTTGATTGAAAAAATCAAGGAAACCAATTTATATCGCTTTCATGTCGTAAAATTTCTGCAAACTCACTTATTTTCAAACGTTAAACCAGTCATTCAAAACGCTTAGTAGCGCTAGAAACGGCTCTATTTGCGACCGCAATCGCACCCGCTACGTTGAACCAGTTAGGCCCATAAACATGTTTAAACATCAAAGTAACAATAAACTACAAAATATATTATACCTAATATAATTTATAAATCACTATGTAATATATTCAGAAATGAAGTGAGAAAAACATATAAAAATGAAATATATTCAAAAAATAAGTTAGAAAAACATATGACAAAAATATGTTGTCATATATATTTAAATAACTTGACCCGCGGTTGTAGGTGGAAGCGGTTGTTAATGATTAAAAAAATCTAGGAAACCGCTTTATATCGCTTTGAATAGCTCTAAATTGCTTGAATTCAAAAACTGCTTCCTGCAAGCATTTGCGGTTGCTGGCAACTGCTGCTGGATAAATTAAACAAAGGAAACCATCGCTTGAGTTAATAAAAAAAATAATTTTTAGCCATATATATATATATATATATATATTTCTGTTTGTATCACGTTCTCTTTCTTAAACCCTAATTAATTTTTTGTAACCCTGTTTTCTCAATTTTGTTTTCTCCCATTAAAATTATGGCTTCAACACAAACTGTTGAAAATCAAGAAGCAAACGTAAATATCATATAGTTTTTATCTATTCATTAGCTTCTGCATAACTCCTTGAAACTTTTTTATGGCATCATCTTTTGCATTTGTATTTAAATATATGTTTCAACTTACCTTTCTACTTCAACGGGTAATTGTGGAGAAACAAACGGAAGAACCCAAAAATAGATTTCTAAGTCAACTTCAAAAAAGAAAATATTCTTGCGAATATTAACGACCAATTTGAAATTGATTTAAGTTGGAGTCGACCCAAAAATCGTTTGGATTCATTGAAAAAACTTTATAATATATATAAAGATAATCAGGAAGATCTACGAATTCGAGCACATTTTTTACAGTTTGTCACATTACTTGATCTAATTTTTGGTGTTTACCAAATGCACAAACTAATAGAATTTCACTATAAATTTACTTGTTTAAAATAATTATTTAGTACTTTAATTATGGTTTTTAGTTATTAATCATGTTTAATTTTTTAAATATTTTATCATAATAATATAACGTTTAATTTATTTTCTAATTTCTGTTTTTTAATATAATTTTCAAAGAAAGTATTTTAATTTATTATTATGAGGTTGTCGTAAAGAAATTATTTATATATTTTTATGATTATTAAATTTTCTTCTAATTTCGGTTGGTTTTTCTTATACTTTTAGAAAATAGCTATCATCTCAAAGATATTGAGCAAAGAAATTCAAAATAACAACACTAACTTCTTATTATGTCGATTTAAAAAAGAAAATGAAAAATCAAATATGATTAAAAATAAATAAATCTTATTCAAATAGAAATAAACCAAACTATATATAATCAAAATAAATAAATAATTGTAACTTTGTTAGGTTTTTCTATTGGTGAATGATTTTGTATAGTTGTTCTTTATATTTTATTATATAATTACTTATACAGCTGATTTAAACCTATTTTTCAAATGTTCTATTTTAGTTTTTCTCATAAATTTTAAAATATTAAATTATAATTTCGCGTATACGCGGACCTAATCTAGTTTAATATAAACAAATACTATAAAATGCTATATCTTTTTAGAGGATTTCCAAAAGCAACTCAAATTCTCAAATTGAGTTTTTATGCGATCTAGAAACAGCCTTCAAACTTTGAGATCTCAATTTTTTACAACTTAGTCCTTACAATTATATATCTATATATATATCTCATAAATTATTTTACTAATTCATTTTTACAACTTAGTCCTTACAATTATATATATATATATATATATATATATATATATATCATAAATTACTTTACTAATTCTTTTTACGAGTAGTTCTTACAATTTTCTATATCATAAACATAAACTTAGTTTTCATATATATAATTTTCTAAACACGTTAAAATATATACATCAAAAATATTAATATAGAAAAAATATTACAACTATTAAAAAACAAATTACATGAACACAAATTTAATTATTATAAAAATACTTATAACGTAATGTATTATTAATTGGTAGTGCTTCTAATATTTTTTGATGTATGTGTTATAGTTTCATTATCTTAATTAATTATAATCAATAGTGAGGAGTATAATGCAAAATACGAATTGTTTTAAAGTAAAATTTAAGGTTTTATTTTGCCAAAAACACCCTTCATTTTTTAGGTTGAGTAAACCTCAAAAATGAAGTCTTCTTTAGAGATGCTTTAAGTTTCAACCAAATTTTCAAAATTTATGCCAAAATGACATTCTTCTTTTAAGTTTCAACACATGTCAGATCTTATTATAAAAATATTTTAATAATCGGTAACACTAGATAAAATTCTAACACAAATCAAACCTCGTGTTTAAACTATATAACTATATATAAACAAATAAGTAGTCTCACATTTTCTCAACAAACAAATCACTTTTCTTCAAAAACATCATCCGTAGTTCAACTTTATTATATTGGTAAAACATATATTTCTTTTCATCTTTTTTAAGTTATTTTATTTTATTATTATGAGATTGTCGTAATTTTATTTATTTATATATTTTTATGATTATTAAAATTTCTTCTAATTTCGGTTTATTTTTCTTATATTTTTCTGAATTTGACTATCATACAAAAGACAATGAAAAAAGAAATTCAAAATAAAAATACTAATTTATTTTCTTATAATTATAGACTACATTGTAACTTTGTTAGGTTTTTCTATTAGTGAATGATTTTGTTTAGGCTTTCACAATATTTTATTATGTGTTTATTTTTATGGGTGATTTAATTCTATTTTCAAATTTTCAAATTTGGGTTTTCATAAATTTTAAAATATTAGATTATAATCATACATATATACGAGACATAATCTAGTTGTTAATAATCTAAAGAGGAAATCAGAAAATCAAGTATTGAATAATCTATTTAATTAGCTAGTACCTAATATATACAATATCCGAACTCGAAGATCTGACCCAAACCCCAAACCAAAACCCGATCTGAACCTGAATCCGAAATTTGAAAATACTTGTACGAGTTCTAATCTCAAAATCCGAAAACCCCGAACCTGAACCTGAACCTGAACCCGAAAGGTACTCGAACATGCCTAAAATATAAGTATATACTAATAATATATTAGTTATATTTATTCTTGTAATAATCCAAGTGCCCAAAATATTTGGATTGTCAGATATTTTAGTTATTTTTGGGTAGTTTTTGGTAAAAATACTCGATTTTTAAAGATGTTTTCGAGTGATTTGATATATTCAATTACAAAATTTCTAAATTTTAGGTATTTGGGTAATCAAACCCAACCCGAACCGAAAGTTTAAAATACCAAAATGGGTTCTATAGGCCTAAACCCGAAAACCCGAATCAAACCAGAACGCCCATGCCTAATTTTGAAATAACATAGTTTAATTTAAAGTGAGCATAATTCATGTTCCTTCCGTCTTGTACATGTTCCCAAATTTCTATCCCATATGGAAGCTCATTCCCGACCACAAGCTGACACGTGTCATCCTTCTTTTAACCTTCATTTTAACTATTTCTCTATTTTACCTTTTCATATTCTCATTTCTAAAATAAACATATATAAGAACAATAATTTATATTAATTAAACATTTAAAATCAATAATTACAATTTGAAAATAATTTAACCAAAGAAATATACAAAAGAAATCAATTATTACAATTTGTCATCCTTTATTTTAATTATTTCTCTATTTTACTTTTTGATATTCTCATTTTAAAAAAAAAACATATATAACAAAAAGACATATAAAAAGATAATAATTTCTCTTAATTGATCATAACTTAACTCATTAATACAATTTACAAGAACTAATTAATTAATTAGAAAAATTTCAAATGAAGGATGACACGTGTCTTTGTATATGTTTTTTTTATGATGGAGAATATCAAGTGAACATCTTATATAATAAAGTAAGGTTCGTTTAACCACAAGCCGACACATGTCATCCTTCTTTTAACATTCATTTTAACTATTTCTCTATTTTACCTTTTCATATTCTCATTTCTAAAATAAACATATATAAGAACAATAATTTCTATTAATTACACATTTAGTTGTGAAAGCAAGCTTACCCACTACCAGAGGCTTTCCTTTTGTCAAAACCCTAGAAGATTTGTTTCTCTTCTCATGTCCTTCAAACTTGCTTCTTTATAAAGTTGAACCAAAGAATGTATACTAATTTTCGTGATTATTATTTCTAAAGATAAAAATTGTTGGAAAGTCTTATCAATAACAAAAACATTCTTTTTAATAAATTAAAAATCAAATTCAACTAAACACATAACTCACGCAACGCGTGGGCAACTACCTAGTTAAATATATGATTGCAAGCATTGTTTTACTTTCATTGTGTTTTTTTTGGGAATTCTCGTTCCCATGTCGTTCTCGTCCTGAGATTAAATGAGACATAAATGGAATTTGTTTTTCTATTCCTAAAATACCCTTCCCATAAAATGTTGTGGCGAATCTCGTTCGTCCACCCATAACTTTACTCACGGATTTGAGTCCATGATATATTTTACTTCTAAATCTATTAATATACACCAAAAAATTATAAAATAAATAACATATGATTTCAACTAGAGAATGAGAGAGAGAATCTCTTAGATTGTGTATTCACTATGAGCATACAATCTCTTTAATAAATAGTTAATATAGAAATGAAAAAGACACAAGGAGAGAGAAAGTTGTGTTCTCAAGAATTCAAATTCAAACAGAATCCATTGGTTTCAAAACTTTAAAGACTTGTTCTTCAGTTTGGCACAGTCTTGTCAAGTCTGACACAATTTAGCAACCAAGATTGGCACAATCTTGCACTCCTTCTTCAGTTTTGCAAATCTGGCACAGTCTTGTGCATGAACCAAGTCTCTCCTTCTTATTTTATTCATTTGAACAAATATCATGTGATTCAATAGTTGGCAACTTGTTTTTAATATGCTGATAAATCATACCATATACACATACTAAATGAAAAATGTAAAAAAAGACACAGAGAGACAGAGAGAAAGAGAGAGAAAGAGACAGAGAGAGAGACGAATCTCGAGCGAGAGATTTCGTTGTTCCAAAGATTTGTTGCAGTGAGAACACAGATAGCGAAGAAGATGAGGATCAAGAGGAAATAAGCGGCACTAGTCGATTTCTCAGAAGAAGCCATTGCAAAAATAGGAAAATTAGTGAGAGAGTGCACATTGTCACGGCCCATTTACTTAGGCGCTTATACACAGGCCGGACAATAAAGGTTACCCACAAACACTTAGCCCATTTTTTTCATTTTAGGAGTTGGACATCATCTAGAAGGATCTAGAAGATTAGAGGAATTATGGATAGATTTGTAGGATATTTCTTAAGACATTGTCCCCAAGAAATATCCCTACAAATCCGCCCACATTTATTAGTATCTTTGTATTTAAGGCCATATCGTTAATATCGGCCGTTAGATCGCTTTAATCTCCACCATCCATTTAGGAGGTGTTTTTATATAAATAGGGGTGAGCTCCCACATTTGTAATCATCCACCATTTTCTATCAATATCAAAGCAATTCAGTATTCTCTTGTCTTTCTCTAGTTCTTCATCCTTTCTGAGTTCTTTTCTCATAAAGGATCGGATTCCTTGGAGAGTTAGGCTGCCTAGTCTGTTTGCTCGAGGCAAAGGGAGGCTAGGGCCGCACGGTTTGATCCCAAAAGATCAAGTATGTGACACGTGGTATCAGATCCAGGTTCGATCTAAGGCAGGCGATTTACTGAGAGAAGGTGGGTCGCAATGAGAACGAAGTTATCGGGGATAACAACGGTGACAACATCAATGGGCAGGAGGCCTTTGAAGCGAATGTTCCGAAGTGGAAGCGGGACAAGAGTAGGGTTCGAGATAAGGTCGGATCCTTGGGTACTGTGGTGATTAACATGGGTGAGAGGCTCAACGTGTTGAGCACTCAACCACCAAACTCGAGAACACGGTGTTCACTGATATCGACGGTATGAAGGAGAACTTGGGTAAAATTGAGGTGCAATTCATCCAGTTAGAGGAAAAGGTGATGGAGGCGGTCCTGGCATTGCGGGTGAGCATCGAGACGATGCAAAAAAACCTTAGTTTGTAAAAGAAGGTTGTTGCCAATGGGGTGACTAGCAATGCTGGAGGGGGCAGGTTCGACTACCCGAGACCATCCCGCTTTGATGGGGCTCGTGATGCCAAAGAAGTAGAGAACTTTCTATGGCAGATGGAGCAATACTTTGACAATCTTGGGTTTGCAGACGAGTTTGCAAGGATCAAGGCGGCCACGTCCTACCTTACGGACAAGGCCATGCTGTGGTGGCGAAGACGACATGCAGACATTGAGCGGGGTACATGTCGGGTGGACACTTGGGAAGAGTTCAATAAGGAGCTCAAGCGCCAATTCTATCCAGAGAATGTAGTCTATAAGGCAAGGAGGAAGCTAAGAGAACTTCGGCAAAAGGGTATGATCCACGACTATGTCAAGGAATTCACTACTTTTATGCTACAAATTCCAAATCTGTCCAACCAAGACTTAGTTATCCACTTCGTGGATGGACTCCAAGGTTGGGCAAAGCAAGAGTTGTAGTGGCGTGGGGTAAACACGGTGGGCGAGGCAATTACCGCGGCGGAATCCCTCTCTGACTTTGTGAACCAAAACCAACCCGAAGCCTACAAGAGGAAGGAGAAGGTAGTGCTTAGGGGAAATGGGAAGAGGAGGGACCATCCAACACCATCTTTTACTCCAAACCAAGGGAAGAAGAGTACGGTACAAGAAGAGTATGAGGCGAAGAAATGCTCTTTTGTTCCGAGAGGAGGATGTTATGTGTGCAAAGGACCACACCCTGCGAGGGATTGCCCAAAACTTGGATCATTGTCCGCTCTCATCGAGCGAGTGGAAGTGGAGAGCTAAGAAGAGGCGGGCATGATTGGGTCCTTATAACTACTCAATGCTCTTAAAACTACCTCAACGTCTAAAGCATAGAGTAAGGGTTTGATGTACGTGGATATCCATGTTAATGGGCGGGAGACTTAAGCGATGGAGGACATAGGTGCAATCCATAACTTTGTGACCGAGAGAGAAGCAAGGCGGTTTGGATTAACATGGATAAAAGGGGATGGCTGGTTGAAGTCTGTGAACGCCAAAGTCCAACCACTCTATGGTATTGCTCGAGGGGTGGAGCTTAGTATTGGGGCATGGAAGGGGATGGTAAACTTCTCGGTGGTGCCTATGGACGATTTCAAGATCGTGCTTGGACTCGAGTTTCAAAGGCAAGTCTCGGCAATCCCTATGCTCGCCCTTACCAATGTATGCATCCTTAATGAAGGATCACCGTGCATGATTCCCACCGTGGAAGTTCATGAGGAGAAAGATGGAGAGGTGCAGCAACTCTCGGCGATGCAATTCTCAAGAGGCGTATAGAAAGATAACCCGATTTATCTTGCGTTTCTAAAGTTGGATGATGAGTTTGGAGAAGTATCCGTCATTCCACCCGTGATTGAGAAGGTCCTTGAAAAAAACAAGGACGTCATCCTGGCCAAGTTACCGGAAAAGTTACCACCTAGGAGAGAGGTGGACCATCAGATTGAGTTAGAAGTTGGCGCCAAACCACCTGCGATGGCGTCATATCGCATGGCTCCCTCCGAACTCACAGAGCTGCGAAAACAACTCGATGACGGGTCTTTGCGGATGTGTGTGGACTATCGGGCACTTAACAAGGTAACCATAAAAAATTGTTACCTGATTCCTTTGATAGCCGACTTGTTCGATAGGCTGGATAGTGCCAAGGTCTACACCAAGATAGATCTCCAGAAGAGTTATTACCAAGTTTGGATCGCGGAAGGAGATGAGCCAAAGATGGCGTGTGTTACTCGGTACGGTTCGTTTGAATGGCTTGTTATGCTTTTTGGCCTCACAAACGCTCCTGCCATATATTGCACGCTCATGAATCAAATCGTTCAGTCTTACTTGGATCGGTTTGTGGTGGCATACCATGATGATATTGTCATCTACTCTAACTCCATGGAGGAGCACGCAATCACTTGAAAACAGTGTTTCAAGTTCTTCGAGAAAACGAGTTATAAGTGAAGCGAGAGAAATGTATGTTTGCCACGGAAGAAGAACATTTCTTGGGGTATGTGATTGGGCGTGGAAAGCTTAGAATGGATAATGCAAAGGTGGCCGCAATCATTGAGTGGGAAGCTCCAACAAAGGTACCTGAATTGCGCTCTTTCCTTGGACTCGTTAACTACTATCGAAGGTTCATTGAAGGATACTCAAGGAAAGCAGCACCATTGACCGACCTAATCAAGAAGGGGAAGACATGGGAGTGGTCGGATTGGTGTAAAGAAGCATTCAAGGAGTTGAAAATTGCGAGCTGCCAAGAACATGTACTTGCCCTTCTCGAATTCAGCCAATCCTTCGACGTACAAACCGATGCTTCCGATTTTGCTATTGGGGGAGTACTTATGCAAGAAGGGCAACTAATAGCATTCAAAGCCAAAAGCTGAATGATACAGAGAGGCGTTATACGGTTCAAGGGAAGGAAATGATGGCTATTGTCCATTGCTTGCGTGTGTGGCGACACTAACTCTTGGGATCCCACTTTTCCATCAAGACAGGCAATGTGGCAACGAGCTATTTCCAAACCCAAAAGAAGTTATCACCGAAGCAGGCTCGGTGGCAAGATTTCTTAGCGGAGTTCGACTTTGTCTTGGAGTACAAACCAGGGAAGGCGAATGTTGTGGCGGATGCACTAAGTCGAAGGGCCAAACTCGCATTCATAAGTCAAGCCGAGAGTACATTCATGAGTCGGGTATGGGAGGGACTCGATCATGATACTATAGCCAAAGCATTGGTGAAGTTGGCGTTGGAGGGAAAGACACTTCGGTTTTGGGTGGAGGACGGCCTACTTTACACCAAGGCGAGGCGTATGTATGTCCCGAATTGGAGAAGCTTGCAACAAGACATTATCCAAGAATGTCATGATACTCCATGGGCGGGACACCTGGGGCAGAAACGAATAATGGCATTGGTTGAAGCAGTTTACTATTGGCCGCGGATGCGTGATACCGTGGAACTTATGTGAAGACTTGTTTGGTATGCCAACAAGACAAGATGGAGAACCGACAACCAGCGGGATAGTTGGAACCGTTACCCATACTAGAGCGGCAATGGGAATCCGTCTCCTTAGACTTCATTAGTGTGTTACCGGACTCGGAGAAGTTTGGATCAATCATGGTGGTAATTGCCCGATTCTCTAAGTATGGGACGTTTATTGCTTGTCTGAGGGACTGCACCGCAGAGAAAGCCGCTCGAGCATTCTTCAAAAACGTCGTGAAGCTATGGGGCTTACCGACTAATATCGTTAGTGATCGTGATCCTTGCTTTACCGGGAAGCTTTGGACGGAGTTGTTCAAAAATCTTGGAACAAAATTTAGTTTCTCAACAAGTTTTCACCCACAAACGGATGGGCAAACGGAACGGACGAACTTTTTATTGGAATGTTACCTTCGACACTTCGTGAGTACGAACCAAGAAGACTGGGCATAGTTACTGGATATTGCCCAATTCCCCTACAACTTGCAACGGAGCGAGGCTACAGGCAAAAGTCCGTTCAACTTGCCACGGGCCAACAACCCATGACTCCCCATTCCTTGATCATTCCTATCGACGAGACACGGAGTCCAAGGGCACAAAAGATGGTTAAGACATGGGAAGATCATGTTGATTTTGCTCGGGTTTGCTTGGAGAAATATCGCAAGCGTATCAAGAAGTAGGCCGATGAGAAGAGACAGCCACTGGAGTTCAATATAGGCGACGAAGTGTTAGTGAAGCTTCTTCCCCAACAATTCAAAGTTTTTCGAAGTATGCACAAGGGCCTTTTCCGGCGATACGAAGGACCGTTCAAGGTCATAGCCAAGGTGGGCAAGGTTTCATACATGGTAGACCTACCCGACACCTTGAAGATCCACCCAGTCTTTCATGTTAGCATGTTGAAGCCATATCATGGAGACACTGAGGACCAGAGTCGACACGAACGCCCCCAATTATGACCAAATCTTACGACAAGGAAATCGAAGCGGTACTCTCATTAAAGGAGGTCCGAAAACATAGAGTTCCTCGCCGAACACATTTCTTCGTCAAGTGGAAGGGTTTATCCGAAGCAGAGGCCTCGTGGGAACCAAAAGATGAGCTATGGCAGTTCCGAGAGCAACTCAAGGCATTCACGATGAAGAGGGCATCGCCGAATTAGGTGGGGGAGGATGTCACGACCTATTTACTTGGGCGCTTATACACGGGCTAGACAATGAAGGTTATCCATAAACACTTAGCCCATTTTCTTCATTTTAGGAGTTGGACATCATCTAGAAGGATCCAGAAGATTTAGAGGAATTATGGATAGATTTGTAGGATATTTCTTAAGAATTTGTCCCCAAGAAATATCCCTACAAATCCGTCCACATTTATTAAGATCTTTGTATTTAAGGCCATATCGTTAATATCGGCCGTTAGATCGCTTTAATCTCCACCATCCATTTAGGAGGTGATTTTGTATAAATAGGGGTGAGCTTCCTCATTTGTAATCATCCACCATTTTCTATCAATATCAGAGCAATTCAGTATTCTCTTGTCTTTCTCTAGTTTTTCATCCTTTCTGAGTTTTTTTCTCATAAAAGGTCGGATTCCTTGGAGAGTTAGGCTGCCTAGTCTGTTTGCTCGAGGCAAAGGGAGGCTAGGGCCGCACGGTTTGATCCCAAAAGATCAAGTCTGTGACACGTGGTATCAGATCCAGGTTCGATCAAAGGCAGGCGATTTACTGAGAGAAGGGGGGTCGCAATGAGAACGAAGTTATCGGGGATAACAACGGTGACAACATCAATGGGCAGGAGGCCTTTGATGCGAATGTTCCGAAGTGGAAGCGGGACAAGAGTAGGGTTCGAGATAAGGTCGGATCCTTGGGTACTGTGGTGATTAACATGGGTGAGAGGCTTAACGTGTTGAGCACTCAACCACCAAACTCGAGAACACGGTGTTCACTGATATCGACGGTATGAAGGAGAACTTGGGTAAAATTGAGGTGCAATTCATCCAGTTAGAGGAAAAGGTGATGGAGGCGGTCCTGGCATTGCGGGTGAGCATCGAGACGATGCAAGAAAACCTTAGTTTGTGCAAAAAGGTTGTTGCCAATGAGGTGACTAGCAATGCTGGAGGGGGTAAGGTCGACTACCCGAGACCATCCCACTTTGATGGGGCTCGTGATGCCAAAGAAGTTGAGAACTTTCTATGGTAGATGGACCAATACTTTGACAATCTCGGTCTTGGAGACGAGTTGGCAAAGATCAAGGCGGCCACGGCCATGCTGTGGTGGCGAAGGCGACATGCAGACATTGAGCGGGGTACATGTCGGGTGGTGATACGGGCTATTTTTCGTTTTCAATTTCCCAAATGTACTCATGTCATTGTAGTACTTGAGATGTCAATCCATAAGGGGTTAAGATTGAAGCACCAAGAATGCAAGAAACTTCTTAATCTAGAGCAAAACATATTTTTGGTTTTTAACAAAAAGGAAATACAAAGCTAAACTATAAACTAAATGTAAGAAAGAAGACAAGACAAAAGAAAACAAGACAAGAAAGAAAATAAAACACAAGACATTAGACATAATACACAAAACAAAGGTGTTGGATCATGAGCTAAGTTATTAATGAGATGTCCTTATTTTCATTTTCCTGAGCTTTGTATAGTATATTTTCAATTGCATAAAAAAAAAATCATCATGTAGTTTTGCATTAGTCTATGTGCATTCTAGACTTGACTTGATCACATCATTTCTAGATCATATAAAGACTGTATTGCATATGCATAGGGAACAATGATAGAAACCACGAAAAACTTAGTTTAGAACTCGATGTGATACCCTTAGTAATATTATCATGTTGCTTGAACAACCTTTTTGAAACTTGTATGCTCTTTGCTTTTGATCTCTTCTACTCTTAACTCATTATCTTGTAATTACTTGTTTAATTTGAAATCACCCCTTTGATATTGGACTTAAATGAATTTAATATTCTCGCTTATGGGCTTGTGATACATAACCATGGTTCAAAGAAAACACTCGGTGTTATCTTATCACTTTTACCACTCTGTAATAACCCGAGTGGCCATTCTCATCTTTAGAATGGTTCCTACCTTTTACCTTAACCGTTTTCTTTCCACCCCTTGTTGTTTGATTGAGTAAGGCCTTTTTCTTGATAATGTTATTGTGTGTAAAATCTTGTAAGTATTGGAACGACAAAGGTTAGCTTTCATTTTGAGCTAGTTTAAGTTGTTTAAAGAAAAGGGCTTGCATTAGGATGGGGATCAAAAGAATGAATGGTATTGGGTTTGGGGAACATGAAGCTCATGAAAAGTGAGATGAGGATTAGTAGAAAAAGAATCCTTGGTTGAAAAAGAAAACTCTAGAGAAGAACTTAAAAGAAAGACCCTAGGAAAAGAAAAGAAAAACATTCTCCATGTTTGAAAATAGAAAGAATAAAAGTTTAGGGAGAGTAAAAAGAAAGAAAAGGGTCGAGTGAAAATAAAAATGTCTCTAGGAGTTTTGGAGTTTGGAAAAGAAAAGGGGGTCAAAAAGAGGTTTCCGTTTAGCCAAAAGGCTTTGGGGTTTAATGAGCTTCAATGAAGTAGAATAAGAAGAGGAAATAGAATCACTATTCGGGTAGAATGCTTTGCTAGGAGGGTAGAACATGTGAGCTTAACTTTGTATGCATAATTGTTTCTAGTCTTCCTCGCTTTTGCATAACATATAACATTTCTTCTTGAGAGTAAGTCACCCAAAAGAGAATGAACCTCCTTGCACTCACATTAACAAGTGCAAAAGCCTTTTTTTCCAAAACCGATTGGACTTGATCACCTCCCGTTTGTGAGTACCGCACCTTTAGAAAGATCAAATGAATGTGAGGGTTGGTTAAGAGAATTGTAGCGATGAGACATTGTTTGTAAGAGAAAAAGATTAGGAGTTGCGATAACCCTTGAATGAGTTAGAGTGGATTGAGTGTTTGTTTTTGCAACGTACTAGTATTATTCAAGGTGATCACATCGAATGCATTACAAATTTTTGGTTTTGAGTTCCCACTTTCAAAACTCTTTTCGGTTTGTCTTTTCTTGTTTGCTTGAGGACAAGCAAAAGGCAAGTCCGGGGAGTTGATAACACCCATATTTTACATTTTAAGACTTTGTTTTCATAGTTTCAATCTAACTTTGTATAGTTTTTTAGATGTTTTCATGGATTTAGGTCCAATTGAGTCTCACTTGCATTTTAGAGTCCTAGGATGGTATATATTACATCTCGTGTGTTGTTTTTGTGTATTTTCTAGGTCATTTTGGAGTTGGAGGAGGTTGAACAACTCACGGATGACATAACGGGGGCTCAAGACGAAGAAGAAGTCAAGAAGAAGACTCAAAAATGAGTTTTATACGGCAAATGACGATAGAAACCGACCGAGAAACCAAAGGAACGTTTCAAGACTTGGAGAGTGTCCAGGTGAAGAATTATCGGTCATTTGGACCGATATAGATTGACCGATAAAATCAAAGATCAAGCATCGAGGATATGTTCTGGAAGATCGACTCGGATGGAACCTTCCCTTAGGATTTAGCTTTGGAGCTCTTCATCAAAGTTGTAGGAAATTGAGTAATCTTTTCCAGTGGGACTGATTTCAACTCATTCTGAGTTGTATTTGAAGGAGTTAGGGCCGATTTAGTAGACACATACCAATTCTGCCGTGAAGAGGAATCATCCGAGCATGAAAGCTCCCTGTTGACGTTTCTATCGTCATATGGCCGATAAAGAGGACCGGTAGAAATGGAAATCCGGACCAAAAACACTCTTTTAATATATTTTT
>SMJT01000068.1:991423-1027724 GCA_004349715.1 Crucihimalaya himalaica
CACTTCCCTAGCCAACGAAAAGCTGATGTTAGGGTGATTAGTGAACTTAATGGACTTGATTATAATGCTTGTTGGTACAATTTTGCAAATTGAAAGTTTAGCTAAATTTGGTAATCGATGAAGTGGTTAACGCCACGAGGGTGGGTTATCTAGTATTCGTGTTCTCATGTTCTAGGATAGTGTGTTAATGCTTCCAAATGATTCATTGTTTGATTGTTAATAAAAAAACACAATGTCAAAACACAAGAACCTCTCCCCCGGACTTAAATCACACCGTCTCGGTGTGAATTGAGCCAAAGAGAGAGTAAAACAAACAAAAACAAAAACAAAATGGTATATACAAAGGGAAAAGTATGTGGTACCTTGGAGTGGAGTGGATTGGATTCACGAGGAGGAAGCATTGTGCGTTGAAGCTCACGGAGTTGGACCATTGCATCCGTCCCATTTATTCACCCTTATTGCTCCTACAAAAACATGAAACAAAATTTATCAAACAATAAAAAGCATAAAAACAAGAATTAAATGATAGGATTGCTTGTTTTATGTCTCTAGCATTGACGAGAGATAGGATTGGGGGAGTATCCAATGGCGCGTTTAACGTCTCTAGCTTGACGGTTGTTTCCTCTAATTCACTCTCTCCTTGAATGTTTCCTTTACTCCTAGTTGTACACCTAAGAGATCAAGATCACAAGAAAAGGGAAAAGATTAGCAACAAAAGAAAATAAAAAAAAAGCTCTAGTCTCAAGAAGACTCTAAATCCTAATGATCAATGCTAAACCCCAATGGCAACGGCGGCAAATTGATACGGGCTATTTTTCGTTTTCAGTTTCCCAAATGTACTCATGTCATTGTAGTACTTGAGATGTCAATCCATAAGGGGTTAAGATTGAAGCACCAAGAATGCAAAAAACTTCTTAATTTAGAGCAAAACATATTTTTGGTTTTTAACAAAAAGGAAATACAAAGCTAAACTATAAACTAAATGTAAGAAAAAAGACAAGACAAAAGAAAATAAGACAAAAAAGAAAATAAAACACAAGACATTAGACATAATACACAAGACAAAAGCGTTGGATTATGAGCTAAGTTATTAATGAGATGATTAACAATCAAACAATGAATCTTGGGGAATTCAATTGCTTCCTTAAATATTATTTATATTATTTAGAAAAAGTTTGGAAAATACGCTATTTCTTTTTTTTTTTTTTGAAAAATATCCTTTTTAAAAGCTAATTTTTAATATGTAAATAACTAAAAAAATACTAATTAAAAAAAATCTATATTTTAAATCTTAAATTCGATTATTACGTAAAATAATTTGTTGATACAATGGGTCACTCATTTCTCATCTACTGAAGTTACCAATGATGGGCTCCTTTTCAATCCAGAGTCTTTACGTACGCTTTAGCGATATTAGACGAGAAGTCGAGAACCCTTTAGCAATCCATAACTATGTTTGGTTTATTTATTATACATTTGCAGTGAAATAATCCCTAGAACAAAAGAAAAAAGAAAAAAAAAACAGAACTAACAGTGAGTTTCTTTGGTTGGGAAACATAACAATTTAACCTAAAGGACTATAATAAGGCCTAAAAATAATATATCGTCATCATGTTGAATCAAGCAGAGATCAAGATGGATCAAAGTGTTCTGTGGGTCATGTTCCCTTTAATGGTTTACTCTAATTCAGTCTCATTTGCGCTTTAAAGCCACCGCTTAATTTGGAACCTGCATTTCAAGAGAAACACTCAACGACTGAATCATTTACTTCAGAGAAACCATAACAGATCAAAAGCTTTAGGCAGGAATAATTGACGCTATTCGTCTGAAGATTATATCGTCTTCGACATTCTTTCTCACTTGGTTGTTTTTTAGCAGGAACAATCTTTCTTCTTTCTATAGACATATCACCGGAATGCATAATTAGCCAGCACATATAGTTTCTTTTAACTGCTGGCATCATTTCTTCTCTGTCAAAATGGTTTAAACAACAAAAGCTATGTGTAATTAAGATAACTGACCTGACCTTTTGTTTTTTTGTTTTTTGTCTCTACATGATTCGCTTCCGCAGCAACATCGAAATGCCTTTACAGGATGACTTTTATCATTGAAGTCTATCAGGTTATTTGAAGTGAGAATGTATACAACTCAAGAGTGACGAAAATTATGGGAACAGTAGACAGACGTGTTTGGCCCATTTCTATTCATGGAGCCATCTACGAACACCACAGATATCTAGAATGGCAAAATCATCAACATGCTCTAATCTATAGCTTTAGTGCAATATCCACAGTTGAGAGCACAAAAAGATATCTAGAATGGTAACTCATCTTAAAAAAAAAATCATAATAATCATATTATTTCGACTTTAGTATTTATTTTCTCTTAATTTTAAATTTATCTCTTATTTACTATAAATAAAGCTTGTTAGTTAATTTTGCACAAAATTATCATTTTATATATTAAAAATTTGTATTTTTCATTAATTATAGAAAATAGGTATTTTTCCAAGTGAAACAAAAAAATAGGGTAGTTTTCAAAAGGACCCTATTATTTATAATTTTTCCCAATAAATTTGCTTTTTAAAAAAATAATATTTATGCTGGATGGACAAAGTGTCAATTATAACTTTACAATGCAAACAGTTTCCTGTAAAATTCCAGTTTATTAAGAATATTGTTGAGAATCAATTCACCTTTCGTTTAAGCTCGATAGAAAAATTCAAAAAAAATGGATGAGACAAACATAATGCCAATTGAGGAATGTGATGAGTATAACCCTTTCTTTTTTTTTTTTTACGAAGTGACATAATACGTGCTTAATCATATGATATGATTCATATCCAATTTCAATCATCTAAATCACACAGTTTTGTGCTTACAATATTATAGGTACAGCATAAATATCTTAGAAGAGTTTTTCTATAAAAGGGTACTCTCATGTATCTACTTACTCACTCCTTTTACAAACCCAAACCCTCATTCTAAAAAAATGAGGTCTCGCACTCAAAGCCCCTCCTTTCTCTTTCTCCTCCTTCTTGGCTTCGTCGCCGTCTCAAATGCTTGCGACAGTAGCCCTCCTAAACCATCACCAGCGCCTCACAAACCGCCAAAACATCCCGTCAAACCGCCTAAATCACCTGCCGTCAAACCACCTAAACCACTGGCAGTAAAACCACCTACTCCAAAACCGCCCACCGTCAAACCACACCCCCACCCTAAACCTGAACCCTACCTGAAACCTCCCATCTTAAAACGGCGCACCAAGCCTCCTCCGCCCACCAAGTCTCCTCCGCCCACCAAGCCTCCTCCGCCCACCAAGCCTCCTCCGCCTCCGCCAACACCTCCTCCGCCCACCAAGCCTCCTCCGCCCACCAAGCCTCCTCCGCCCACCAAGCCTCCTCCGCCCACCAAGCCTCCTCCGCCTCCGCCAACACCACCTCCACCCATCATAATGCCACCAACACCAACCCCACCCGTCACACCGCCAACACCAACTCCACCCGTGACACCGCCAACACCAACCCCACCTGTCGTAACGCCGCCAACCCCAGCTCCTTCTGCTACGCCTATGCCGGAGACTTGCCCAATTGACACGTTAAAGCTAGTAGCGTGCGTGGACGTTCTTGGAGGTTTGATTCGCATCGGGCTTGGGAAAAGCCACGCAATGGAAGAGTGTTGTCCAGTTTTGGGTGGTTTAGTTGACCTAGACGCAGCCGTTTGTCTATGTACCACCATTAAGCTCAAATTTTTCAACGTCAACATTATTCTCCCCATTGCTCTTGAGCTTCTTCTCAACTGTGGAAAAACTCCACCGCCTGGCTTCAAGTGTCCCGCTTAATCAATGTAAAGCGTTGAGAGTCTCTGGAAGATTCCGAAGGTTTCGTTTTTTTCATAAATTTGTTGGTTGGTAATGAGAAGTTAAATTGCGTATGTCCGACCTTTAGTTTCATGTATCATTGGTACAATTAAAGGGTCGTAATTTGGGTTTAAGATTATGTACATCTTTCAAAGATATAAAGTTTTACATCTTTGAGTATAATAAAAAAAAAGTTATGCGTATGATCGAGTGTAAAAATTTCAAACTAAAGCTGTTTAACAAAACTGGAAGGCCAGCTAGTAGATAGTGCAAAATTAAACTTTATTTTAATTTAATCTATACGAAATTATATTTTCAATGTGAACATGTAAGAACTATAATGGAATAAAACTAAAAAAAAATTGGAGGAAGCATTCACTAAGGAGTTGTGCTTGTGCTTGAAGTATGTCAAACAATTAGAAAACAAAAATGGAATATCTCATAAATCAAAAGGCATTTATGTAATTTGTTATGAGTTTCTCCTAAAAACTGAAAATGATATCGATGGTTTCTATACTAGGAAAAATTATGGTTTAACAAAAACAAAATAAACTTTGAAAAAAAATATGACCGATGAGCGATGATGGCCTGCTACTCTTAGTATTGCTAAAAATAATGTATTTCAATGCTTTCAATTTCAGAACCGACAAAATAATATATACCTGCATATATTTACTTCTTTGACTACCCGTTAACTTTTATGGACCGAGGCCATATTTTATAAGTTAAGTTTAGAGAAAGTAATATATATATATAGCATGTATCACGTTTTAGCTATTTTTTTTCTTCTTTTTCTTGAAAGAACTACGTTTTAGCTATTGACATACTCGTTATTTAAGATACTAATGAATAATGATTATGATTATAGCATTAAAAAAATGATTTTTGAGTGAGATCATGCATTTGTGTCAAACAAGTATACTACTGTACTATGTATTTGGTTAAAGAAGGGTTGTCATCCATTTTTTCTATAAGCTCAGGAGCATTAATGTTTTACAAGGATTTCGAGAACATGGGAGAATCCTACTGACTTAATTAGGAGTATTCACTGGTGAATTTATAACAGACGAAACAGCACTTTTGGACCACAGCTGTAATTACGTGCCAGAAAATACCCGCACGACAAATATTTTAAATTGCTATTTGGATTTTAAAACAAAATTGGTTAAGGTAAGGTCTATAAAATTAAGCTTGATGATAAAAACATATGTTCGGAAAAAAATACCCATCAAGCAATTTTGTTATTTGATTTTTTAATATTTTATATGTGTTCTTGACTTGCGTGCAGGTGTGTTTACTTACATATTTATATAATGTAGAGATATTGATAATCTTCCAAATTAAAGAAGTCACATGCAATTGAAATTATAAAAATTAAAATTCATGAATGCCTGTAAATATCACTGGCTATATTTGCCTATTTCGTTAGTTTTCACACTTATACATTCAATGCTATATTCCATTTGCTTGTAATTTTACAAAGTCTTTGTAGGCATAATTAGATATGTGGCTTGGTTTCTCTTCTTTCTATATATAAATATAAAAAGTTCAAAATTTCATGAATTGTTCCTAAAGTCAAGAAATGAAATAAATGAATTGTTCCTAAAAATGGCTATTCGAAAAGAGTACCTAAACAAGTTTGTATCTGTCTAATTTTGTTTGTGTACATTAGGGGTGGGCATAACAACCGTATCCGAAATCCGAACCCGAATCTGATCCGAAGTAAGGGGTTCGGTTCGGGTACGGATGTACCAAAATACTCGAACGGATTTCATCTCATCTAAGATTGGATATCCGAACCCGAACGGTTATTATCCGATATCCGAAGAGAACCCGAAAACCCCGATTCTATATAAAGACATCTAAAACCCGAGTCCTAATTCCCTTTCTTTCCTTTGTCGAATCGTCGATTCCTTTTCCCATTGCCGAACTCAAACCAAACCACATATAATCTCCAACGTACAACCTAGTTCAAACCCTAATTTATCAAACTGGATACCCTAACTTTAAACGAATTGGCATCGTCTCCTGACTCTCCTCCGTCTGAGAACTCACGACGTGTTGGTGCCGGACAATCACATGTGAGTTCAATTTTTCGATTTCTCTTAATCTCTTATACTTTGGCTTTGGAGTTTTATCAATTTATTGTACTCGAAATCTGAGTTTAATTTCTTGAATTTGATTTCTTATGTTTTTTGTTTCCGATTATGCTTTTGGTTTCATCTTATACTGTCTCTGGTTTTGATTTCTTAAGTGTGTATTGACAGACTATGATTGATGAGATTGTGAATGATACTGAATCTTTGATAGATATATATAGAAACATTTTCGATCTTAGGCTTGAATGAACCGTTTTAACTCTTAAACCACTCATATCTTAGTGATAGTTTGATATTTGATTTTTGATTTTGAGTATCTTAGAGTAATGTTAGAGTATCTTAGGTTAGGTTTTACACAAGTATCTTTAAGATAATCTGTCGTTTAGTTTGTTTGGAAAAACGCCGGTTGGGTTACTGTGGAAAGCTGAATTGGATGAAGTATTATTAAAGATCATCATCAGACCATAACTTAGAGAAGAAGATGGAGATTATTGAATCGCTTAGCTCTGTTTGTAGCCATTAAGTTGTTGAAGCAGCACAGGAGCTCATGGAAGAGATTGCTCTGACTTTGAGTTTAGCCAACACGATGTGTGACTCAGGAATCTCATCTACTTTAGATATTACCGAGCTGGAGAATGTTACTGATGCAGTTGACATGTTGTGTGATCAGAAAAGTCAAAGATATTGTAATGGAGTGGTTGATTGTATGATGGAAGATGTTTTAGAAGAACCACAAGGGAAAACTTTATCTGAAGTGAGAAGCTTGTCTTCTGATTTTAGTGTAACTGTCCAAGAATCAGAAGAAGATGAGCCATTAGTATCTGATGCGACTATTATAAGCGAGGGTTTAATAGTTGTGGATGCTAGGTCTGAGATAAGCTTGCCAGATACAAGTGAAACAGATAACAATTTTGAGTATCTTAGAGTAATGTTAAAGTATCTTAGAGTAATGTTAGAGTATCTTTGATTTTACACAAGTAATATGAATTTTACTTGTATGATTGGTCTGGTTTTGGATTAAAACCAGTCTCTGTGGTTTATGATCTCTCTATGAAGTATGAACATGTTCATCAATCTGTATAAAACCAGTTTCATATCAATCTTGTGTGATTAAAACCAGCTTGGTGATGTTATTGTTATAATCATTGTATTAAACTAAAACTGTTTATCTTACTTTTTGCAAATGGATTCATCTTCATCTCCAGCTCAAGATAATATAGACAGAGATGCACATGACTTTGATGACCAAGGAGAGTTCACGACTCCTGAATCAAATCAAAGGAGAAAAAGGAAAGAAGCACCTAGAAGTGGAGCTACTGCTGAGGATAGTAAGAGCCCGAGGATACTCCCCACAAGGTCAGATGTATGGAATCATTTCACAAGGGTAGAGAAGATCCGCGACAAATGTTTTTGCAACTATTGCCAAAAGCAGTTTGCATGTTCAACCAAATCAGGGACTACAAACTTAAGGAATCATCTTAACATCTGCAAGCAGCACAAAGCATGGCTAGATAGTCAAGATGTTACACAAAGTCAGAAGGTTATTAATCAAAAAGGGCATCTACAGAGTGCAAGAGTATCTGAGAGTGTTTTTAGAGAAGCAGCAAATGAGATGCTGGTGATAGGGGAGCTACCATTGTCTTTTATTGAAAGCATGGCATTTAAACATTTCTGCAACAAGGTTAACCTTTATAAGCCTCACTCAAGAAAGACAACATCTAGAGACATTGTTCAAATGTTTGTTCAGAGAAAAGCTGCTCTAAGGGAATGGTTTATAACTAGCAAGCAAAGAGTATCACTCACATCTGATATTTGGGTTTCTCAGATTACAGGTATTGACTAGTTTATGATCATTCTTGTCTTTTATTTAACATTTTCAGACTTTTATATTATGCTATCTAACTTAACTTACTTACTATTCACAGGTGCAAGTTACATGGTTATAACAACACATTATATTGATGCATATTGGCGGTTAAAGAAGCTAATTATAGGGTTCAAGTATGTCACATATCACAAAGGTAAGACTATTGCTAATGTACTTCTTGAATGTCTAGCTGAGTGGGGAATAGAAAGGGTATTTTGTGTGACTGTGGATAATGCAACAACCAATAGTAGTGCTTTGCTCAAGTTTGAATCTAGTTTCTCCTTGATACCTAGTGATTCTTTAGTGATGAATGGGGAATTTATGCACATGAGATGTGCTGGTCACATCATTAACTTGATTGTTAGGGACGGATTAGAGGAAGTAGATGAAAGTGTGACTGCTGTCCGTAATGTGATCTATTATGTTAGATCTGGTCCAAAGAGGCAAAAGGTTGAATCGGGTAGAATGACTAGGGGAAGCTTGTCGTTAGATGTGAAAACAAGGTGGAACTCAACTTACTTAATGTTGACAAGGGCAATTAAGTATAGGGTAGCATTTGATAAGATGGAGACAGAAGACAAATTGTATAATGACCATTTCTTGGAGTTTGATGATGGAAAAAAAAGGATTGGACCTCCTTTTTTGGCTAATTGGCATGCAGTTGAAATGTTAGTTAGATTCCTTATCATTGTCTACAACTCTACTTTGGTAGTCTCAGCTTCTACTACTTTGAATGCACACAAATATTATGGTGAGATAGTGAATATAGCATCGAATCTTAGGTTGCTATGTAGTAACTGTGAAAGTGACATGAAGGAGAAAGCTGAGAAAATGTTTAGAAAATTTGAAAAGTATTGGGATGGCTTCAGGAACATCAACAAGATGCTGGTAGTAGCTAGTGTGTTTGATCCTAGGAAGAAGATGCAGTTTGCTAAAATGTGTTTTGAGGAGTTGTATGGAGAAGGTTCAACAGAATCTAAGGAGTTGTATGATTCTATTTTTACACTGTTGGTAGATATGTATAAGGAGTATGGTGAAAGATATGGTAAAAATGCAGAATTGCAACAATCCCAGCCTGCTTCTTCATCACAGTGCACTCAAGACCAGCAAACAGACTCGATGGATTTTGATGATGATGAGCTTGGTTACCAGAGCCATAGGATTGAGAAAAGGTACAATAACTTGCTAAAAGAAATAGGAGTTAGAAATAGTAATGAGCTGGATTCATATCTTAAGGACAAAGTTGAAAATCCTGAAGTGATGATGGGAATTGAGTATGATGTACTCTCTTGGTGGAAAGTTAATAGTGGTAAGTATCTGATTTTGTCAATGATGGCTCGAGATTTATTTGCAATGCAAGTGTCCTCTGTTGCATCTGAAAGTGCTTTTAGCACAAGTGGAAGGATAATAGATTCATATAGGAGTTGTCTATCTCACTATATGGTTGAGGTTTTTATGTGTACAGAACAGTGGATGAAACAAGATATTCGATGTGAAGATAAAGTGCTTACAAATGCACAATTACTTGCTGAGCTAGACTTTGAGTTGGAACTCGAGAAAGGTAATTTTTTTAACTCTTTACTTAATGTTAATGATAAGACTTCTTATCTAACAAGTTGTTTGTGTTTATATTTGTTCTATGTAGAATTTCAAACACCAGCAGAACAGTAGGGCACTATGGGGGAGTCAAATGCAGTCGTCCAAACCTTTGAGAATGATACATATTTGTTTCAATCATAGATTTGTTTCAATATTTTGTTTGATGGCTTGTGTGTTTTGATGGCTTGTGTGTTTCACAGATTTGTTCTTTTTTTGTGTGTGTTTCAGCCTTTCAGGTGACTTAATCTTGATGGCTTGCACTGATAACTCAACAACTCCTTTGAAGTCTTTGGCTGGTTTCTTGTGTCATTCAGTCATTGTCTGTTTCATTTTTTTTCTAGACATTGAATTAATTTTCTAAACTTTGCATCAAGTTACTAAGCTTTAATATCATCAGTCATGAATATTTTCTATGCTTTGAATCATTTTCAGTACTTGGTATGATTTCAGATCAATGTAAATCAGGTACTTCGGTTTAATTTTGGTTTGTTTTGTGTATTTCAATTTTATTTCGGGTTAAAATACCCGAACCTTTCGGATATCCGCTTGTAATATCGGGTTTCGGATATACCCGAAAATATCCGAACCCGAAATAAACCGATCCGAACCCGATCCGATCTTATATAATACCCGATCGGATCCTAAACTCCTAAATCCGAAGATCCGAAAATCCGAAGATCCGAAAATCCGAATTATCCGAACCGAACCTGAACGGATATCCGAATGCCCACCCCTAGTACTGTACATACGTACGCTGTGGAGTAGAAAGAACTAAAAATGTGATTTTTAACGCCATGGTCCATGTGCATTAGCATTACACCGGTACATATCACATTTTTTCTTCAAACATTTGATAAATAAAATAATGGGCTTAATTTTATGATTATGGGCTTTATTCTTATCCATTAAGTTATGTTTGGGCCTAATCGAAAAAGCACCCAATTTTTGTCTGTCTTGTCGAACAAGTTCACATCTCACAGAGGTCGCCTAATAGTAGAGAGAGCAGCAAGTTCTCAGCAAAATTCAAAGAAGAACCGAAACGAGAGAGAAGCTACTTCTTCTCAGGTAATATTTGCTCAAATCTATTTTTATTATATCCAGTGTCTTTCATTCTTCTTCTTATTCCTTAACTTCTCGGAATCTGCGAATCTTCGTTTCCTCTTTGAATTTGAGTTGCTGGATCTGTCTTGATCGAAGTATTTTGCTATGAAATTTTCTAAATTTTGATAGAATTAGATTAACCTAGCTAGATGCGATTATGGAGGATGTGATTCTTTTTAGTTTAAATTTTTTTTTTTACATGGGCATCAGTGATTGTCGACTAGGCAAAGTGTCTTTGATTTTTCTCATCGTTCCTGTGATTGTGATTTCATTTCTAAGCTTTGTGTTGATCTCAAAGGAACAGAGACTGATAAAGCTAGTTCTTTTCTGTTCTATTGTAGAAACTTTACCTAGACTAGTCTGGTTTTAATCTGAATTTATCGGCCGAGTTGATCCGTGTAATCTCATAAACCCTAATTTGGGGGTTTTCAGAACCGGCCCTGTGTCTAAAGGAGTATGAATTAGTTTCATTGCCTCTTATATGTCACAGTTTTGTTTACGGGAAAGTAGATGTAGCTTTAGTTAGCCGTAGTTTTCCGATTGCAGATTCCCTAATTGTAATGCGCTAGAATGTTACTTTTATGACCATGGAGGTTCATTGTCTGAAAAATTCTTTATTTTCCTCAGTACATGTGTATGAAACTTGGGAGATTCAATTGCTTCCTTACATTTTTCGATGTTTTGCTTCTCTTTCGTGTCAAATGTTTTGAGAAGTTCATAGTTATCTCTCCTGGAAACCATTGAGTTTATTGCTTTCTCTTCAGTTAACTAGTAGTCTCATTCTTGTAAGAACAGGATTTGACCAATGCATTTGTTGTTTTTTCTGGTGTAGTTGTTAAAGAATGTCTCGGAGATATGATAGCCGTACCACAATCTTCTCGCCTGAAGGTCGTCTCTACCAGGTTGAGTATGCTATGGAGGCCATTGGCAACGCGGGTTCTGCAATTGGAATCTTATCCAAAGATGGAGTTGTGTTGATTGGTGAGAAGAAAGTCACCTCAAAACTTCTTCAAACCTCAACCTCTGCTGAAAAAATGTACAAGATTGATGACCATGTTGCCTGTGCCGTGGCTGGTATAATGTCTGATGCTAACATTCTCATCAACACGGCTCGAGTCCAAGCTCAACGCTACACCTTCATGTACCAAGAGCCCATGCCGGTTGAGCAGCTGGTTCAGTCTCTCTGTGACACGAAGCAGGGCTACACACAATTCGGTGGTCTTCGCCCGTTTGGAGTCTCCTTTCTTTTTGCAGGATGGGACAAGAACTATGGGTTCCAACTATATATGAGTGACCCGAGTGGAAACTATGGTGGTTGGAAAGCTGCAGCCATTGGAGCAAACAATCAGGCTGCTCAGTCTATTCTGAAACAAGACTACAAGGATGATGCAACCAGGGAAGAGGCTGTCCAGCTCGCCTTGAAGGTTCTGACCAAGACAATGGACAGCACAAGTTTAACATCTGAGAAGCTAGAGCTTGCTGAGGTGTATCTGACTCCATCTGGGAGCGTTAAGTACCATGTTCACTCGCCTGAGTCGCTCACCAAGCTGTTGGTCAAACATGGTGTGACTCAACCCGCTGCTGAAACATCCTGAGCCCAAAAGTATCTCCAGTCTTATTTGCTTGGTACGGTGTCTCGGCTCTATGTTTGTAGTACTCTATTTTACTGCTTTCCTTTTGGGTTTGAACTTTGAAGTTAACTATGGGGATGAAACTAGATTTTACAATGTTATGAATTTATCTTCAGTGCGTTCAGAGAAGATTTCGATCAAAGGAACAAATATATTTTATTCTTAATTCTTTAGGTTAGTCTTAATTTCGTTGATTCATTACTTGAATAGTAAGCATTCTTCTTGTCGTACAAAGTTTTACACGTAATGGCAATGCCTCCTCGGGTTCAATTGCTTAAATTGAAGTTTTGCTTTCGTCCAAAAACTGTTTTCTTTTCAAGTAAACGCAATTTCACGTTGAGAATCTTGGAATTACAAAAGAGTAACGTTTAAGGAAGAATAGAATCAAAATTCTAGATTTCTATTTGGATTTTCTCGAATCATCTTTTTTTGCAGTCTTGGTACTTCACCATAAAACTTGATACATTTTAAGTTTTTTTTATTAATAAGAACCTAAACATCTCCACAAAAACGAATCTATCTTTACTTTTCCTTACGCACAACTTTGTGACTGTAAACAACACAAGAAAAGATAAATATTTTAAAAAATAAGAAACAAATCGGAACTATAATTGACTCCTTATGCTCTCTATCACTCTATGTACAGATATTATCGTAACCTACAGCTTCAGTAATCAAGAACAGAGCTTAGGAAGTGATCTGTTACTTCCTTTGCTAGAGATCTTGGATCTCTTCTTGATAACTTGCATTTGATTCTGCATTTTCAAACACGCTCTCTCTAACTCCATAACCCTCCACTGAATCCCTTCAATATGTTCTTTCAGCTTCTCATTTTCTCCTGAAATCTCAACCTTCTCCATTTGGAGTATGAGCTGCTTCTGTTGTTGTTGTTCATCTCGTGTCTCAATCACCTGAAACTTAGGGTTACGCAGAATTTTAGCTCTTGATTCTCCTGAAAGCTTCTCGTAACTTAATGTTCGTATCACGTTGAGTTTTTCTCCATTGGTTAATCCAGTGTGAGCCTGAACGAGCCAAAAACCTGTCATTCGTGTGATAAAGATCGAATCTTTCTTTTAAATTTTGAGTTTGAGATGAGTGTTGAAACGTACCTCCAGATACATATCGATAGCACCATATATTTCTTCGTGGGATTCTCTGGCTGAATCTGGAACAAGTGTGAGGAGAGACAGAAACTTTGAAGGTTTCAAGCAAGGATCAGGTGCTACTTCAGCTACGTATTGATCAATCAAGCTTGAGACTTTCTTCAATTGCAATCCTCCTCTTGCTCCGTCGAGGAAAGCTTTTGTGAATCTAATAACGAGATTCACGTAGTACAAGTGACTCGATTTCGATGGAGATGGAACAAGAAGATTGTCTACTGTTGCTTGATCCAATTGGTGACCTATCATAAGCTCCAGCTTGTTCATACTGCTTTTGTTAATGTTCAATCCAAGAGCAAGCCTCAAAACTCCGAAAAGTCCCTTGCAAGGGACACAGCTTTGATCTAAGACGCAAAGAGTATCAATGGTGGTTTCAAGAATCTTTCTTTTCTCACGAGAAGACGCGGAGCAAAACTTGACTTTCTGGTAATAGAACAAGAACCTACTTATGATGAGATTATCGAATTTCCGCGATACCATCAGCTTCAAGAACATTTCAACCAAACCAGGACTTAAAACAAGAACTTCATCGAACCACCACGTTAACCGAACAGAGCTATTCTTGAAACTCTCTGTGCTTTTACTGTCACATGAAAACCGAAACAAGCTGCTATCTGGTGAACAAGCAGAAGCAGCACTAGAAGGACTCATTTCAACGGTTAAACACAGTTTCTCCACTAGCGCATCCATCAATTTCGCGGCTAAAGACTTAGCTTCAGGCGATGTTTCAACTTCTTGACACTGTTTTAGACTGAGAAGAAGCTCTGGCCAAGACCAATACCGAATCTGTTCCATACACTTTTCTGTTTGTTCCAAGACTTTAGAGACTTCCATGAACTTAGCAGCACAATGCATAAGGACTACATTCGAGGGCATCACAGCTAATCGACCGTTATTGTAGCAAAATCTCGATACAAGCTCGAAACTTTCCGCTCCACCGGGGAAATCATTAAAGATCACCTTGAGATTTCCATTGCCACAAGTTGATTTCCCAAGAAGCTTTCTGAATGTTGCAGAATGCGCACATATGATTTGCTGCAGATAAAGTTACAAACAAACTCATAAGTCATATGATTGCAGAGTTAAGCTTCCTCAATAACACAAACAGATTTGAGTATATAATCTTGAAAGACCCACAAGATAAAAGTTGAAACTTTAAGCCATGTTACTGTTTGTGATGAAATAAAGACAACAGTTATTACAAGACAGGAAGGAATTAAATATCAACTACACAAAGGTCTCTCTGTGTCTCCAATCATTTAAGATCATCTCATATGTCAGTCACACAACAAGTAAGAACAAAAAGGGAAGTGAATAGTATCCAAGAAAAAATCCAAATTGAGCCCTCTTATCTTCCTCTAGAGGTGCAAAAACTTACAGAGAAATATGGGAGAAAGTCAAAGAGGAAAGGTAAGAACAAAAAATGCAATAAATGGTGATGGAGACATATTACTTCATTACTTTCTTAACTAAGATTAATGTTACTCAGACAAATCTGTTAACAGATTCCAAATTAGTGATTGGTTTAAGGTAATTGTGTGCCCTCATTTTAAGGTAATTCGTTGAGAGGAACATTAAATGCTCAATGTAGCAGAGTCACACACAATACGTGAGCCGTAAAATGTTATCATGGAATCAAAACAAAACACACACCAAAAAAAGAAAAGTATTTTCAAAAATTACAAAAACTCACACAAAGTTTTGATGCATAAATCAGAACTTACATGAACTTCTTAATTTTTTTTTTCTGTAAATCAACACGTTAATAACGCAAGAACAAAAATTTAACAATACCCAGATAAGAAAAAGTGAAATTTGATCTTAATATAGCTATGTAGAGGGACATACCTTATTGAGAAAGAGAGTTTCTTCTCCATTGATGTCAACTTCAAGATCAGAGCAGCAAGCTTCCATAGCCAACAAAAACGGTAAAGAAACTAAAAAACAAATGTATCGAGAGAAGTACCCACCTCTCTCTCTCTCTCTTGAATTTTCCCCTAAAGAGAGCAAAGAAATGCGGTGGAAAGAAGTGAGTAACAGTAGAGAGAGAGAGAGAGAGAGGAGTGGATTTATGCAGAGAAGAGAAAGAAGACAAAGAGCAAAGAAGCAAGAAACTTTTGTTGGTTTTCTGATTGTCAGAATTTATATACAAGTCTTCTCTTTTGATGTCTGTCAAGTCAATCGGTGAAGCACCCACAAATTAGTGGTGGGTTTTAGTCTTTTGGGAGAGTAAAATAAAAAGAAAGAGACCGAGCAACGAAGGCGTGTCCTAACAAACACCACTCTGTTCACTGTTGTTGTGTATATATATAGAGAGAGAGAGAGAGACCTTATTGTGACATTCTTGCTAATAAAGGATATTTTGTTTATTTCATATAAATTTGTTAGTAAAGATTATGCTATAATTCATGACAACGCATTTTTTTAACTTTTTTGATCAGCTGATCAATCAGTAATTAATCATTTATTTTTTCAGGTAAAGTTTATTAGTTTAAGCCAAAATGGTGAAGCTTTTAAGAGTATGTTCCCTTTTTTTCATCATGCTGTACTTTTTATTTCTCTAATCACCTTACGCGAAATTTTTTGATTATTTTATTTTATTAACTATCGTGGACCAAAACTTTAGTACGAATCGCGTAGTGGTTTAAGTAAATTGGATTCGATAGAAATCATTTTATATTTAACTATTTATATGAAATACTTCCTATCAAAGCTATCTTTTATCCATTAAAATACTAATATTTTGTTTTAGTTTCAGAATGGGTGATAAAATACTCCCTATGATTCTTATAAATTGATTTCTTTTTATTAGAAAAAATCTGAAGCATCTTATAAAACTTTTGGAATTATACAATGACGACGGTTGATGAAATAATCTCAGAAATTTAAGTCGGCACGCTAGATAAGTTCGAGAAACCGTATTGCATTAACCATTTTCTTACATTTTTTTATAAGTGTTCTGTATGTTACCATTCGGAACCAAAATCCAAGACTAAGGCAAGATAACAACAATTTAATTCTGAAACTTTAGCACCAACTTAACTGACTCATATGAATCAACAGAAAGGCCTAGTCACGCAACCAAACCGAAGCTGACGAAAGAAGCCCAAACGATGGACAATATTAGATTAAGACTACCTCACAACGAAAGTGTTCTTTGGAACCCAGACAGGCGTAGAAAAATAGAAGTATGATTTCATTTGTTTGGCATTAACCCAATGAACAATATGTGGAATTGTGGATGTTGTGACAAACTGGCCTGATTTGATATTATGTGGTGATATAAACTTTACAAAAATTAGTTTGAAATAGATTTGATTTTTCAAATCTCATTCAACTTAATCTTTTGTTTCCGTTAAATACCATATACAAAATATTAATAATTGGACCCGACCATAACAAAATTGGTACTATGTGGACCAAGCTAAATTTGATTTATCTATCATACTATTTCGAGATTTTATAATTTAAAAGGAATTTGATTACATCGAGGCGTTGTCATTTATCTTTGGTGATGATGACATGCAACTATGTATAATATCAATAATTCTTTATATATACTATAATACTAATATACTGTATATACACAATCAATTTCCGTAAATAAAAATCATGTATTAATTATTAGATGGCATAACAAATAGCTAATACTCGGAAAATAACAAGAGTAGAGTTGTTAATAAACGAGGCACCGCCACAATAGAAGAGATAAAAGGCTAAAAATAGCTTTCGTTAGACGACGAGGAGAAAAAAGAGAGAGAGAGACTCAAAACGTTAGGTGTTTTTAACGAAGTATAGAACAAAAATAAAAAATGATAGATTAATATACAAATAAAAGTGTGATTTGGTTTCAACATGCACTGAAGCTCCTAACGTGGTGGGCAAAAAGCCATGGAACGGGGCTCACGTGACTTACACTCTGCAGAGACACATTTACCCCTCATATAAAAAGGTATCTACAATTACACATACGTAAATGCCTTTTGTTTGGTTCGATTTATATATACACAGTAAAATTTCTATAAATTAATATTGTTGAAACTCAAAACTTTTATTAATTTATCAAATTATTCTATTTTTAATATATTAATTGACTCAAAAATTTAATTTGAAATCGAAAATTACATTGATTTTTTTAAAATCAAATTTTAATTTATCGAATATTAATTTATAGAAGTTACTCTGTATTATCAACTAAATCACATTAACCAAAAAAACCAAAAAAATTCTGAAACGAAACCAAACTGAAATCAAAATACAATAACGTTACTAGGTATAGCTAGACATAGTGGAGTTTAAATGTTTAAGGTGCTCTATTACGTGAGACACCACTATTGCTCACGTGGTGTAAAACCTAATAAAGTAATGCAATCATACCATTTGTACGTTAGAAAAAAGGTTCATCAAAACTAGACATATATATATATATATATCTTATACATTCATTAAACAAAAATATTAGTTCACTTAGTAAGTTAATATAGCACTATACACAATATACCAATATAAATATATATAGAACCACCAATGCATTGCAAAACGACTCACAAGTCACAAAGTTTCCTGCCAAACTAAAAGTAATGAACCCTTGCTTTGTACAACTATATGTGTGTGTCGCGGCCATCGATCGATCGGTCCATATGTATTATACTTTTTATGGTATCAAAAGAGTTTTATTATATGTATAAAAATCCCTGAGTTTTGGGTCATGCCATCTCCTACCTTTTGCTTGAATCTGCTTTGGAGGGATTCCTACTACTTTTTTTTTTTTTGAGCAAAAGATTCCTACTACTTTGTTTCTTCTTTTTTTTTACGATTATGAAAAATGTATGATCATTTCTCAAACAGTCTCTTATACGATTTAAAAACATACCTTCTAACCAACTTATATGTTATTGTATTACAACATTGATAGTATAAACTATAAACATATATTACCCTCCATGTATTGCTCATAAATCATGTGGTATAGTATAACTCGGTATAGAATAAGCTGGATTCAAAGGTCGTTTTGGATTGCATCAGAGCAGAGACCATTGAGTTATTAATTTCCGTCGCGCAATTTTCAGTTGCTATAGTGATATACTTAACATCTCGTAATATGTCGTTACGCGGATCACACTTTTACTTGGTTTAAGAATGTTACATGAATCGAATATTCTTTAGAAAAATGTTTGTCAAAGGTTTTGGGTTGTGACAACAAAAAGTTTTGGGAAATGTATTTCTTTCTCCTTTTAAACCGGCGAAAATGGACGACACGGACGAATAAAGAACCAAAGAAAATGCTTTTAGTAACGCACAAAATACAAATTTGAAAAATGTCTAGATGATACTGCTAAAATTAATGGGCCTTTTGGCCCAAACAAATTATTTCGGATTATCGGATCCAAATGTGGGTTAAATAATTTTTATTTTTACCGCCGAAGGTAGAAATGTTGCCGCGCTCAAGTTATTCTATTCATTGTTCAAGACATTTCTAATTTCACTATAGAAGTTTTGAAATATTGTCATTAGGCATGGAAATTCGGGTTTTGGATTCGATTCGATTCGTGTTTTCTCGGATTCGGATAATTCAAATAAAAAACTTTTATCATTCGTTCGGATTTTATGACTATTCAACTCGGTTTCGGTTTGAATATGTGTCGGGTTCGGATCGAGTTTAAAAAAAAAAAAATCTTAAAATTTGTTCAAATTTAATGAAAATTGTTTTAATATTAACAAAATTTCGTTAAATTTGCCAAAAAGTTGTATTATTTTGACGAATATAATGAATGATTTTTGGATTATTAGATAAGTTCAGATATTTTTGTTATTTGGTAATTTTAGATACAAAATTATAACAATATATAACTATTTTTTATATATAACTAGATTAGGTCCCGCATATACGCGGGATTATAATCTACGATTTTAAAATTTATAAGAATAAAATTATAAAATTTTTTAAAAAATAGAATTAAATTACCCGTAAATATACATATATAATAAAAATATTGAGAACACCTATCCAAAATCATTCACCCATAAGAATTCCTAACAAAGTTATAATTATTTATTTATTTAGATAATATATAGTTTGTTTTATATTTATTTGAATAAGATTTATTTATTTTAATCATATTTGATTTTTGTTTTTAAACCGACCTAAAAATAAATTATTGTTGATATTTTGAATTTATTTGCTCATTGTTTTTTGGATTATAGACATTTTTCTGAAAAGTATAAGAAAAAATAATTAAAATTAGAGAAAAATTTAATAATCATAAAAATAGAAATAATTTTTTTTTAGAAAAACCTCATAATAATAAATTAATTAAATTTTCTGAAAAGTAGAAAAAAATAAAACCAAAATTAGAGAAAAATTTAATAAGCATAAAAAATATATAAGTAAAACGATTTCACAACAACCTCATAATATTAAATTAACATAACTTTTAAAAATAAAATAAAAAGAATAAAAGATTTACCAATAAAATGAAATGAAAGATATGATGGTGTTTTTGAAGAAAACATTTTTGTTTGTTGAGATAATATGAGACTACTTATTTGTTTATATAGAGTTCAGTATTTACAATCTTTTTTTTTTAGAATTAGAAATTTTATTTTTGTTTCTATAGAGTTCAATATTTACAATTTTTTAAAAAACAATTATAGTTTTTCTTAATTATGGAAGTTTACTTTTTTTTTTAAAAAAATAATTTTTATATTTTCTATATAATTCAATATTTACAATTTTTTCCTTTAAAATTAAATTTTCTTAATTATGGAAGTTTACATTTTTTAAGAAATAATAATTTGTATATTTTCTATATAAATTTTTTATTTACCGAATAATGGTAGCTAATTATATTTTTGTACAGTTTCCTTATAATAATTTTTGACATTTTCTCAACTTTTCCACGTGTCGAAATCTTGAATCAATGAATATCTTATGAGTTACTAACTTTTGAAAACCATCTTTTATATAATAAGATATTATAATCGGGTTTTCGGATATACTGTTCAGTTTTCGGTTTGGATCGGGTTCGATTCCGGTTATTCAGATACAAATATTTTGTATCCGTTTAGATTTTATGACTCGTCGATTCGTTTGCAAAACCGAATTTTTTGGATCGGTTTTCGGATTTCGGATTTTATGCCATGCCTAATTGTTTTACGTATAAATATTGCTATATTTAGTGGGCCTCTTGGCCCAAGTAAAAACAGCCTATACATTCGGATCAAGCCTTCAAAATGTGTGTATGCGTATGCGGCGATTTCATTCGCGTCAATCTTAGGTGATGACTGGTTCTCCCGCTACCACCCGCAAACGCTGCGTTTGCGGATGGTAGAGGTTATTAGCGATTGAAAACAATCAAGGAACCCGCTCCGAATCGCTCCGAATCGCTCCGAACCGCTCTCAACCGCTCTAAATCGTCAGATTTCAAAAGCTGCTTCCCGCAAGCGTTTGCGGTTGCGGTTGGGTAATAAAAAAAATTTAAAATTTTTTTTTTAAAATAAATCATAGCTGGAATTAAAAAAAAATTAATTATATATTTACCCCTATATATATATACATATTGTATCAGATTCTCTGTTCTTAAACCCTAATTATTATTTTCTAACCATATCCTCTCTATTTTGTTTTCCTCTATTATAATTATGACTTCTAAGTGAACTTCAAAAAATATTTATAAAATCGAGTCAAAAGTCGTTTGTATTCATTGAAAAAACTTTATAATATTTATAAAGTCAATCAGAAAAATCTTTGAATTCAAGCACATTTTTTACAATTTGTCACATTACTTGATACAATTTTTAGTGATGAACCAAATGCATAATTAATAAGAATTTCACTATAAATATTATAAATGAATAATTATTAAGTACTTTAATTATGGTTTTAATTATTAATTGTGTTAAATATTTTTATATTTTATCATAACAATATAATTTTTTTGTGTTTTTAAAACTTTTTATAATAATATATTATATTTATCTAAGTTATTTTTTATCTAACCGCTGATGCACACGCTGGTTAACCAGTCGTAAACCTCCCGCAAACACAACAATTTCCAAACGCCAAACCAGTCATTCAAAACGCTTAGTAAGACTTGAAACCGCAACCATCCGCTTCTGCAAACTCCCGTAAACGTAACCACACCCGCTGCGGTTAAACCAGTCAGGCCCTTAAACGCACACATGTGCAATCGCTTTCTTCAAAATCTAGTGAATATTATAGTCTACATTATATATATGCCTAGTCTTTAAATTTAGTTTCTCATAATGTCTAAGAGCAACGAAATATTCATTCTAATTTAGCGTTACAAAGTTTCATTCTAATTTTCTTTTCGTTCTCTACAATACACTCAATTTCATTTTTTTTAGAACAATTTCTTTGTTAGTGTCACGAATATATTTTAAAGCAAGAAAAAAAAATACATTTCAAATTTAATTTACCAGAAACTTTGGAGAGAAAAGTACACGTGGCTACACCCCCCAGAGAAAAAAAAACTTTAAAGTAACATCATTACGATGGAACAAATCCGTAAATCAGAATTTGTTGCACTACCTGACAAAATATCACTGTCCCTGGGATCAGTATCATCTGATCGTAGAAACCAATCCAACGGTCTAGATTTACTTCAGTACAATACCCTGAAACCGCCTGACCAGCGTCGCGCGACAAACAGTCGACAACAACATATAACGGAATCGTCTTCGTTGCTCGTTTCGCCGCCTTCTCTATTCACCCAATCACCATTCGCCACGTGGATATCTCCTTTTTAATTTATTTCTTCTTTCTCCCCTCCACCTAATCACTAGAAGCCACGTGGATATCTCTCTGTTTTTAATTCTCTTCTTCACACACGCTTCACTCTCATCTTCTCCTCCTCTCTGTTTTTTTCAGCTTTCGCCGGAGAAAAATGGAGACTTCAGCTTACGAGTTCGACTCGCTCACTGACTTACCACCGCTTCTACTAGAGTACAAGCCCATCATGGAATATTCCCCAAGCTCTCTGACTCCTCTCGATTCCTTACCACCGTTTCCACCCTCCGACTTCACCTTCTCCGACCACCACCACCACCTCGACTTGTCTCTCTCTAATGCAGACTCGCTCTTCCTCGACTCAACTCTGTCTCTCCTCAACCGTCACCACCTCGCTGAGTCAACTCGTTTGGAACATCTCTTTTACAACGACGCCGCCGCAACACCGTTTCTTCACTTACCAGATCTCAAAACCTTCGAACAAACAACCGCCGTGGAAGAACCGACGACGATGAAGCTCTTTCCATCTATCTCTCCTCCTCTTCCAGTGGCGAAACGTCACAAGAAGCTTCACTCGGCTTCTTCTTCAACAACCTCCGGATCTCCGACGGCGACTTCATCCAACCACACAAACGACGCCGGTCTAACCAAACGTAAGAAGATCTCAAACAAGATCAGATCATTGGAGAAACTTATGCCATGGGAAAGAAAAATGAGTTTAGCAATGATTCTTGAAGAATCTCACAAGTACATCAAGTTTCTTCAATCTCAGATTGCTTCACTCCGTTGGATGCCTCTTGAATCTGTCTACAACACTGCCGGAGAAGCTGGAGAATCCGATTTGCTTAAATCTCTGACACGGCAACAGATTCTTCAGGTTCTTGCGAATTCACCAGGTTCACGAAACGTGCTTTCAACTCACGGAGTTTGCGTCCTCTCTTATGAACAGCTTCTTACGCTCAAGTCAATGTCGAGAAACCTCTGAAAACAAACACCGGACGACGACGATAGAAGAACACCAAAAACTCTGTTTTTATTTCTTTCTTTACGTTTTCTAAAATGATCATAGAACCCACATGGCGTTTTAATGGCGGTGAAATCAGAGTTGATATAGAGATGTTATTACGCCATTGTTTTTGAATTCATGTTCAACGTATAAAAGTTTTGAAGTATTTGAAAACTTTTGCAAAAAAAACTGTGAATGTTTATCTTCTTCTTCTTCCATAAAAACTTTAACATTCATGTAGATGAACACATTAAGGTTCCAAAACCAACATAAACGACACATCAAAAATCAAAGTTCTCACAAACACAGACCAAAATCCTCAAAATTCAGGGTTTCATGGTAGAATCAAGTAGCTGAAGCATCTGAGTACCCAAGTCCTGCTCCTTAATACACAAAGCTTTCCATCCATCATTCAACTCTTTAGCCTTGTCATCTCCAATAAGCTTGACTCTCTCAAAAGCATCGTTCTCAGAAATCAAACCTCGAGCTACAATAATCTCCAATAACTCCTTCAAATACGGATACTCAACCCAAAACTCCTCAGGCTCACTACCATCTTGCTCAGTTTCTGTAATCAGAGAAAATACCAGAAAAGTAATAACGCATTTCAAACAAGATTCATACAAGATTACCAAATTAGAATCAGTTTACGTTACTTTTTTTTTTCCAGATATTAACGCAAACAACCTCAAAACCAGACTCGATCGAGCTTTTTCAGAGTAGAACTTGCGATAAGGAAAAAACAAGGAAAGACTGATGCGTGTACCTTCTTGTTCCAGATTGGAGACAGGAGAAGAGCGAGATCCTCCGTTTGTGTTTTCTAACTCGGACGATTCGTCTTCTTCCATGGACTCGTCTTCAGATGAATACGAAAAGTCAGAATCGTTGAACTCGTCGTCAGATGATTCAGGTGGAGAGTTCATGAGGAAGTGAATCGGAACCGCCATTGTCGTTGAGATTTGAGCTCGAAGAAACGAAATGAGTCGATTTTGTAAAGAAGGGGAAAAGGTGTGTACTCGTGCTTCTGCTTGTGTGTGTCAATTTATATTTGTGAGTATGTTCTTTTTTGTTGTCAACAAAATGTTAGGAAAAATTTACAGAGTATATTCTAAAAAATATGAAATGTTTTAAAGTTAGTTCAGCTGACGTGGGATTTTTAACCGGTTCTAGAAGAAGATGGAAGCAAAGCCAAAATAATAACCAACAACCAAACTAAACCGAAATATGAACAAATTAACGTAAAAGATTACTTTTTATGAGATAACAAAATAGAAGCTAAATAAAAATTCTTTCTGTTCATATCTCTTCTTAAATTTAAAATTAAAACCTACATAAACATTAAATTAAAAACTAATTAAAATTAAAAGCTAATGCATGGTGGTGTTTTAGAATATACTAATGTAGATTATCATGGGGAGGATGTGGTGGTGGAAACAACTTCAAATTCAATCTCTATTTTCAAAGAGCCCTCCTTGTCCAAGTAAGCCTCTTGAATTTTATCTAAAGACGTCAATTTAGTCCAACCCCAACTTCGTTTCGATTCGCTATAGATGATGTCGTTAACTGCAATAAAACATAATGTAATCTCAAATGCATATATCTATATTCCGATCCATCTTAGTATTAATCTCAACAAGTGGTTTTGGGCAAAAGAACTTGCCCTTTCTTGTTATGTGATTGTATCCAAATGGGTCCAGAATTCGAATATTCCCTCGCGGGTTAATCTGCTCACCTGCCTTCATTGTTTCACTATCAGGTAAGCTCACAAAGATGGATAAATATTTGGAATATGTTGTAGAGTATCCCTTGGGATACAACTTTAGAACCCTACAAAAACATTACAATTGTTAGCACACAAACATATAGTCATAATGATGTTATTCAAGACAAAAAAAGAAAAGGTGGAAGAATCTTATATGGATTGCTTAGTCTCACCAGTTCTTCCCTCCCATAAAGAACTGGTCTGATACGTAGCAATGCTCTTTCAACTTAGAGAATTTGTTGACCGTCCAAGAGAATTTTGGATTTGAGGGTTCCAGAGAGAAAGAGACAACTTCCCAGTTGACAAGTGGAACCATCACATCAACACCAAACTCACATTGATCTCCCTCGAAGATATATCCGTTTTTAGGATCATTGAACGTATCAAGCGGAAGCACTTGCGGAAATCCCCACACCGGTCTTAGTGCATTGAAGTGTTTCCCTTCAACATCTGGATGATACATATATAATCTATCATTAAACATATACACACAATGGCGGACGCAGAACATAATTTTACCGGGATGATAAAACTAATATATATTTAATTTTCCATAAAATAAGAAAAATATATAGATAGAAAACAAAAAAAAAAACGTATTAAGTGTCACAAATAAAAAAAATAAGCAAAAATTGTAAAAGTTGGGAATTGAACATGAGACTTGGGATTTCACTTTAGCTAGAGAATTGCCAACTCTACTACTTATATTTCTAGGAACTATGTACATAAAGAAAAATATACCTATTTTAAGGGGTTCAACTGACCTCCATTTACTCTTACTGGGTTCGCCCATGTATACACACATATATATATAACATGTCAGGGTTGGGTTATGAAAGTACGAACCTTGAATAGTAAAATATTTGTTTTCTTTCTTATTGTAGACGAAGAAGGTGAAATATGCGAAACCAGTAGACACGGTAAGGCTTGTGGTATCTAACTCAACATACATTGAAATAAACCCGCTCCCATTGTCCTTCTCGTTTCCGGTTGGATATATAACCAATCTCCTGATTTTAACACAAGAATATGAAACATATAAGCTTACTACTTCCTTAGCAAAAAAGTTATAGTACATCAAGTTACGAGAAAATAATTAATTACCAGTTGTATTTGCCGGAAGAGAAAGTAAGGGATTTGTATCCGGATTTAAGGAAGAGTTTCTTGAGTTGAGAGAGCCTTTGGATCTTCATGGAATAGGTAGAAGGAGGACGATCTACGAACATGTTAGTCATTATAGAATGTGTTATTACGATTGACTTTTTTCCTTTCCACATTCTGACTTGCACCTTGATAGACAGAGAGAACGAAACACAATTATAACAAAAAGCCAAATGTATGAATATGATCGGTCGTGTTTTCAAATATATATATTAAACCTAAGAAAGATGAATCGAGGTAGGAAAGGGAGGTAAAAGTCTAAAAGAATTTTCCGAGTTTGAGCAGTGGGATTAGGTTTTTGTGAGAGGGATTCTTTATTTTTGATACAGCAGGTTAAACTATATATATACCTTTTTGTAATTGGGATCATGGGTTGCCAAGCAGTATAGAAAAATGTAATGATTTATCGTTTAGCAAGAAATTAATAAATATAATTACATTATTGAAATAGTAAAATATGCATTTAAAATTCGTTTTTAATTTTTTATTTAGTTTTAAAAAGTCTTAATTTGTTGGAAATAGAAAAATCTTCATAAAGATATTTGTAGTGTTATATTTAAGAAAGCAATATCTTAACAATAAAGATATGCAAAGATCGTGGTTGTTTAATTTACTTTAAAACTCTTTAATAACTTAGTCAGAAATAAGACTTATAATAGCATATAATGTATTTAAAATCAAGTTAAAGGTTTCTTTTAAAAAAGATTATCCTTTATAATATATTGTAGATAGATAGCAAAACATTTATACTCCAGTCAGAGAAGAAGATCGATAGCAAAACATCTTAGGCCCTGTTCGTTTGCTCATCTAACATTTTCATCCAGATGATTCATCCAGATGTTCCATCCAGATGCTTCATCTGAATGTTGTTCGTTTCAATTTTTGGATATTCATTTGAATACAGCATCAAGATGAACCTTTGTTTGTATGGTTCATTTTTGTAAATATTCATCTCCATCTAGATGAGTTTAATAAGAAAATGACTAAAATACCCATACTTTGATATAATCATAATCTTAAATATATTGATTTTAATTATTATTTAAAATATAATGAAAATTGAAAAAATTACGTTTTCCTACCAAACCATAAAATCGCGGAATAACGTTTTCTCGCCAAAACCGTAAAATTATAGAATTATGTTTCTTCCGCTATAAAATCACGATTTTAGCGAGAAATTATGGAATTGAGATTTCAAGGGAGTACGATATTCCACAATTTTCCCGCCAAAATCGTGATTTGACGGTTTTGGCGGGAAAAACCTAATTCTCCGATTTTTGGTGGAAAATTGCGTTTTCCAATTTCGATTTTGGAGGAAAATCAATTTTTCCAATTTTCTCGCCAAAACCGCAAAATCGTGGAATTAAGTTTTTGGTGGGATAATTGCGTTTTCCGATTTTGATCTTGGCGTGAAAACACATTTCTACAATTTTCCCGCTAAAACCGCAAAATCGCGGAATTAAGTTTTTGGCGGGAAAACTGTGTTTTCCAATTTTAATTTTTGCGGGAAAACATTTCTCCAATTTTACCGCCAAAACCGCAAAATCGCGGAATTAATGTTTTGGCCAAAAAATTGCGTTTTTATTTTGATTTTGGCCAAAAAACACATTTCTCCAATTTTCCCGCCAAAACCGCAAAATTGCGGAATTAGGTTTTTAGCGGGAAAATTGCTTTTTCCGATTTCTCAGTTTTGACGGGAAACACAGTTTTGAATAATTCGGCAAAAAGATTTTGTTTTTATGGAATTACAGTATTTTAAGATTTTGGTTAAAAAAACATAATTCCGAGATTTTATGATTTTGACGAAAAATATTAGTCCGTGATTTTACGGTTTTAGAAAAAAAATTGGTGCAATATTGTGATTTTTTAAATAAAAATATAAAATCTATATATAGTTTATATTATTTGAGTTATAAATGTAAATAAGGGTATTTTAGACATTACAAAATTTTGGAAAGTCATATCCATCAAAATGGTCCAACTTGGTTCATCCAACTCATTTTAAAAATTATGACTAAATTTTCCAAACTCATCTAGATGAAACATTTGAATGGTTGTCATTTTTAACACTAAACGAACACTAATTTCCATCTCCATCTAGATGAATCTTCAGGATGAGAAAACGAACAGGACCTTAGACTCAGAGGAGAAGATCGTCACGCGAGTACATCTTAAACTTTTAGATCCTCGTGGACACACTCCAGTCACTAGGAAAAGTATGTTACAAAACAACATTTAAATCATTATCTTATAGTTTTATTGTTCTAGTACTCTTTCATTCGAAGATGAAAAAATTTCAGAATTATGTTCACTTGATTTTTTAAATGTGAATGATATTGGGGAGTTTCAAAAATGTAAGCAACAAAAAAGAAGCCAGATTTTGTGTAGTCTAGTTTATTTGGTGTTCTTTAATTCGTCCCATGGTCTTGGAGGACTATTTCAAGTTTTAGGTCTATTCATATAATATGCATGCTTATATATATTCCACTTTCAGTTTCTTGCAAGTGAACACCTGGCACACAGAGCGAAACGCAAGCTTTGGTTGGATTGCATTTGTGTCTTTAGATAAACTTGGGGATGCGTACTTTGACAATTAGGGGTCTTTGAATATAGAGATTGAATTTGCAGTTGTTTCTAGCACCAAATACTCTCCCAGAATCTAAACTCTGCTTTAGAAAAAAACAATTATCTACCATCTATTATGATACAATACAGTGTAGTGTTTTAAACAATGGCTTATTATCGAGTTATTTGTTTTTATATTATTTAAATCGTAATTTTTATTGATATTTTTTAGGTTTTAAATTTTAGTTTTTCGTAGTACTATACATTGAACCTCTCGACACATTGAACCAAGCTCTCTTAGAAACACATGGATTGACAACAAGACCGCACCGGAGGGACCCTCGAGGGTTTGCCCACCCGGCTCTTTCACGTGGCGCCAAATGGAGTAGAACCACCGGTATGATGGAATAAATGTAACTACAATGCTTCACTTCACGAAGGAAACATAGCTTCCGGGCTGTGATGGATAATGCGTGACTCCAATGGTGATGTTTTGGATTGCGGAATGAAGAAATATCATGGCCGAGTATCCCAAGAAGAGGCAACTGTACACCACTTTTATGGGCACTACAATCGTTTTGAAGCTTAGGGTATACTATGGTGGAGTTAGAAGATGACAATGCCAACAATAACATGTTCGATATCCTAGACTTTAACATTATCTCGATGCCATATGGCAGTGGCTGACGAAGTTTATTTTCAAGCATCGAGAACAAAATAGTTGTGCTGATATTTTAGCTAAAAAGACAATTAGTTGTAATGATCCTTGGTATTTCTATCATTCTTGCATCTCATATCTCATGTAAACAATGATCTTGATCATGCATATTAATAAAGAATCCGGTTGGCATAAAAAAAAAAACAAAAATGATGCAAGAGAATTTGAATACATAAAAGAAACTAGTGGTCGACATTATTTCATATACAAAAGAAAAGAGATTACCTTTGGTGAGAATTAGTGCTTTTTGTGCCTCTCCGATCCAGTTTAATAGCACAAAGATCTGCTCCCTTAAAGATTCACTATACGAATGTTGACCTCATTTTGATGGATTATGGTGCGCGAAAAAATCGAACCAAACCAACTAACCCAAAATTAATTAATCTATACGCAAAATCAAATTAAATTAGAACCCCAAGGTATTAATATATGGATAGATAGTAATTAGTAATTATCTTATTATATAAAAGAGTGTTTTCAAAAGTTAGTAACTCATACGATGGTGACACGTGTCATGTTATTAAATTCAAGATTTCGACACGTGTCAAAGTTGAAAAAATGTCAAAAATTAGTATAAAAAAACTATACAAAAAAATAATTAACTACCATTTTTCAGAAAATAAAAATTCTATAGGGAAATTATACAAATTACTAATCTTATTCTATAAAGTAAATTATACAAATAATTAACTTCCATAATTAAGAAAATTTCTAATCCTAAAAAAAAATTGTAAATATTGAACTCTATATAAAGAAATAAGTAGTTTTATGTTTTCTCAACAAACAAAACACTTTTCTTCAAAACCATCATACCTTCAACTTCATTATATTGGTAAAATTTCCATTCCTTTTATTTTTTTTAAAATATTTTAATTTATTATTATGAGTTAGTTGTAAAAAATATATTTATATAGTTTATGATTATTAATTGTTCTTCTAATTTCGGTTTGTTTTTATTCTATTCTTAAGAAAAAATTATTTTAATTTATTATTATGAGATTGTCGTAAAAATAGTTGATTTATATATTTTTATGATATGATAAAAAAAAATATTTCCTCTAATTTTGGTTGATTTTTCTTATACTTTTCAGAAAATGTCTATTTTCTAAAAGATATTTAGCAAAAAAATTCAGAATGACAACATTAAATATTTTTTATGTCGATTTGAAAAAATAAATTCAATATGATTAAAAATAAATAAATATTATTCAAATAGAAATAAATCAACCTATATATAATCAAAATAAAAATGACACGTGTCCCCATCCGATGAGTTACTAACTTTTGAAAACCCTTTTTTATAATATTGAGGATTGAAAGAAAGTAAGAAACAGAACAATTTAACAAACTTGTGTAACACGAAGCCTCCAGCATGTTTAAAGATGATCCAGAAAAGGAAACTAGCCAAATTAGGTTTAAGTGATTCATGTTCCACAAGTCAGAAATACTTTGATGTTTTCAAGCCATTTGGGGGTTTTAAACTTGAATTATGTTAAAATAATAGTGCTGCGAATTGAGTATTCAACAGAAAACAATCTATAGAAAATGGATTTTGTAAACGATTGGTTTTACCGGTAGAAATGATCCTAAATTTACTATACCGATTTGAAGTTTTTCCATATTGTTCACATTTTTTACGTGACAAAAAAAAGGCAGTGTACAGAACTAAAATCAAGAAGAGTTTAAAAAATATATATAAAACCAAGAAGAGGGATAAATGCATTTTGTTTTATATTAACTTTTATATATATCTTAATATATTTCTCTAGAAAATCACCATCCTCTTTAGAAAATAATAATTTGTTTAATTAGTATTTAACATATACATAAATAATTCTATCATATGTACAGTTTGTCTTATCTAACGAGATTTATGTTTTAACTTTAACACCAACAGGCCCAACTCAACTTTTGGTACGAGCCAATACTAAAATAAAGGCTATGGTAATTATAGTAAACGTAAGAGAAAAAGTTTGTCACTACATATAGAAAAATTAAATAATTTGGACATTTTTCTAAATAAAAAAAAGATTGATGGACCATGTGTAAGTGCATTCCCAGCACATGTAGAGAGTTGGGCCTAATTACTAAGGAGAGGCACAACTCCATGTTCAAGAAGAACAAAATCTCCATGTTATATATACAACAAAATATTGGTGGAGCATTACCAATACAATCAAAGGCTAATGCAAGGAAAAATAAGAGAATTGCTAGTTTATATATGTTGAAAAGAAGGAGACCGATGTAGACGTAAGTCCGTTTTACAATAGAGTTTATATATTAGTATAATAGAAGTATACATTAATTGTTAAAATGTTAAGTATACATTAATTGTTAAAAAACAAAAATACATTAATTGTTAAAATATAGTGACTTGTAATAATAGAGTTTGACTTTATATATTTATTCAAAAGAGTAACTTAATAAACCAAATGATTACAAAATTGGGTGGGCAATGTGTGTCATAGTGAAAACAAATCATGATATAAAGTCAGTCTTATGCATTGATTATTGGGCGCTCAACTAGGTAACATAACTATAAAAAACAAGTATCTACTTTATTCTGCCAAGGGAACTCATTTCAATAATTCTTTTAGCTGCTTTGATAGGTGCAATTTATCTGCATCGTCAATAATCAATGCTTATCTAAACTAGGAGTAAAATGAGAGACGTGTACTATGAAGGATGCACTAACATGATAACAAGAGCCACTTTATTTTATATCGAACTAGATCGTATATACGCGAGATTATAATCTAAAAAAAAAATTTTTATATAAATAAAAAAATTTTACAATTATTTTATAATATTAAATTAAAATAAATTTTAAAAATAAAATAAAAAATAAAATAAAAAATAGATGTTTTACTTTTACCAATATACTCCCTCTGTTTCAGTTTAAATGTAGTTTAAGGTTTTTTCACACAAATTAAGAAAATAAATAAATTTTCTGTTTTAGTCTTATTTAATATGTTTAATAATTTTTATCATTGGTCAAACCATTAAATAATAGGGATAAAATTAGAATTTTTAAAAATATATGCAATAAAAATCTAAAACAACATTTAAATTGAAACAAAATTTAAAACTTTAAACTACGTTTAAAATGAAACAGAGGGAGTAATGAAGTTGAATGTATGATGATGATTTTGAAGAAAAGTGTTTTGGAAAAAATACGAGATTACTTATTTGTTTATATAGAGTTTAATATTTACAATTATTTTTCCTTTAGAATTAGAAATTTTATTTTTGTTTCTATAGAGATCAATATTTACAATTCTTTTTTCTTTAAAATTAAAAAATTTATTAATTATGCAAGTTTACTTTTTTAAACAATACTAATTTATATATTTTTCTTATAGAATTTTTATTTTCCGAATAATGATTGTTAAATTTTTTTTGTAAGTTAGTTTCCTTATAATAATTTTTGACATTTTTTAGTTTTGACACGTGTCAAAATCTTGAATCGATGAATATGATACGTGTCTGATACGCTCTTTTTCACCTCACTAGAGAAATGAGGATCCATTTGAGGCGAAGCTTTACATTTATAAAGCCTCAAATAAACCACAAGTGCATGGTTACACCGAGGTAGTACTTGAGGGTCGATCCCACAGAGAATAAAGATTGCACACCAAAGATACGAGAAACAAACTGAGCTAGAGCCAAACGTTTTTATGAGTTTTATATTTTTATCGAAATGTAAAAGAAAATGCAAGAAAGAAAACACAAGACAAAAGCGTTGGATTATGAGTTAAACTATCAAAGAGATGATTAACAATCAAACAATGAATCATTCGGAAGCATTAAACATTATCCTAGAACATGGAACACGAATACTAGATTAACCCACTCTCGTGGCGTTAACCACTTCATCGATTACCAAATTTAGCTAAACTTTCGTTTGCAAATTTGGTACCAACAAGCATTATAATCAAGTCCATTAAGTTCACTAATCACCCTAACATCAGCTTTCGTTGGCTAGGGAAGAAGAAGCTCACAAAAGGCTCGGTTCAAGCAATTCATCCAAACACCTTTCGGGTGTGAAATGCCTAAGTTCAAGAATCGAATGAACAAACCTAATCTAGTACTAACACCGCTTACCTCGAATCTATCCCTATGCATGGCGATATGATGAGACCAAAAATCTATCTAATCTAAGGTGTAGATCTATTTCGGTTTGTCATGCCAAACTAGAACTACCTAATCTAGGTGTAGTACAAAACTTTGGTTTATCATTGTCAAGTCTAGCATTAAGAATCAACCTACGTGGGATTTTCTCCAAGATCATCCTAAATCTTCATTATCTAACCATCAAGACAATTGACCATGATGCATAAACATTCAATTCACATTCATTCTTATGACGTAGAACACTCAAGTAGACTAGCTCATTCTCTATATGCTAATCAATTTTCATATCACTTATTTAGGCTATTTTGTCACTCAACAACCTATTGCAACTAGATGATCTATAAATCATTAAGTATGAGTCCATATAAGTCAACAATTCATCTTAAACACAACATCCATTGGCTAAGAGTGAAACGCTCGTGGAAAATTCTAGACATTTCATCGAACCCTTGCGGGTGAGAAATGTCCTAAGTTCTAGAATTGAGTGATCAAGTCATTTCTAGCATTGAGATCTTTCCTAACATGAGAACAATGTTTTATCTAAGCCTAGACATCAACAATCAATCATCAAATCATCCAAATCAAGCATCACATAATCCAACAAAAAGTCAACTCACAAAAACATAGAAAAAGACATAGAAATCAAGAACAAGAATCAAACAAGCATAATATAAAGATAGAGTGAAGAAATCTTCTCTAGAGTGGCATGAATGTTGAAGATCAACCCCAAAATATCAAGAAGAAAAGAGAGTTAGGGTCGAAACCCATTCTTCAAAAGAAGAAAGCTAGGTTTATTACACATAAGAGAGATATTTATAGAAAATGTATTAAGAGTGTTTTTGTCCGGATTTCCATTTTATCGGTCCTCTTTATCGGCCATATGACCGATAGAAACGTAACAGAGAGCTTTCATGCTCGGATGCATCCTCCTTCGCAATAGAATTGATATATTTGTCCACTAAATCGGCTGTAGCTCCTCTAATACAACCCAAAATGAGTTGAAATCACTTCCATTGGAAAGCTTACTCAATTTCCTACAACTTTGATGAAGAGCTCCAAAGGGAAGGCTTCCATTCGAGTCGATCTTCCAGACATATATCCTCGATGCTTGATCTTTGATTTTATCGGTCTAGTTATATCGGTCATGTGACCGATAAAACTTAACTCCTGGAAGCATGTCAAATTTGTCTCAATGTCGCTTTTTATCGGTCACTCCCTATCGGTCATATGACCGATAAAATCCGAGTCTGTAAGCATGTCTTCATCTTGAGTCGCCTCTGATTTTCTCGGTCTGTTTTATCGGTCCAGATGACCGATAAAACTCTTCTTTCACCTCTTTGAGCTTCTTCTTCACTCCTAGACTTCGTCTTAGCCATCCGTTGGCCGTCCAAACTTCTTAACACACCAAAACACCTGAAAAAGGCCAAAAACCACCACACAAGACACGTATATACATCCTAGGACTCTAAAATGCAACTTAAAGCTAAATGGGACACTTATGTACAAATATGATGCATAAATGTTAGAAATGCACACAAATCAATCCTAAAAACTAAGGAATAAACACCTAAATCTAGCATATATCAGTGTCGCGATCTTTTGAGTTTTGAGTTAGTAACTTTAAAAACTCTCCTTAATATAATAAGATAGAATCATTTTCTATGCGATAATTGTATCATGAAATATTTTGCAATGAAACATGATCATGTGGTTATGAGTTAAAAAGAGTTGATTAGTCCAACAATTACATATTTACATAAATAGTTCTACCAAATTTACAGTTAGCCTTATCTAACGAGATTTATGTTTTAATTTCATCAAAATGGGAGGCAATACTTCAAATTCAAGAAAAACAAAATCTCCAAGGCCAAAAATACTTTTAAAATTTTTTTTTAAGACAATTTTTAAGACCATGTCTATCCATGGTCTTTTAGACCATTCATATTGGTGGTATCTAAAGAGAGTATCTAAACTTAAAATAATGAAAGAAATATAAAAGTACGAGAGAGAAGGAGAAGAGGTTTTCCTTAAAAACCCTAAGTTTCTCCATATAACATGTGTTTTTATCTAATTAGTTCAATTTATTTTTAAACTAAATTTTAATTATTTAACTAAATCAAATTAAAAAAATATTAAATTGGTGAGAATCCCAAATGAAGTTCTTACCAATGGAGATGCTTTTAACATGGGTACCTCAAACAAAAAGAAAGAGTAAAAATATTATTATTTTAATATAGGGCTTCTTGCTAAACTAGACCCTTATTTGAAGTCAATTCCAAAACTAGACCCCTCTTCCTTTTCTTTTCAAAATGCCTTAAAATACCCCTCATCGCTTCTTTTTCACAAAAATACATAGCGCAGACTTCTCCTGTGAAGTCTGGTAGCTGGGTTTGAAAAACAATAACCCAAAGATTCTCATGTAATAACGAAAATGCCATCGTCTTCAATAGTTCCTAACCACACTTACCAAACAAAATTGAGCTCTCAATGCTTCAAACAACCGAATTAAGTGATGTTAATGCTTTAAAACTGAGTTAAAAGCTCCATTTTTGTCGATCTCCTCTCTCATTTCAACCATTTAACTCTATAATATCGTTTTCAATATTTACCATCCATATATCTTACGATTTACTAAGATTCGAGCATAATAACGCTTGGGTTGCTTGGGTATTGTTGGCGTGATCAGTTCTTGGCCGTTTAAGAAGCTAAACACAAGCTCAAACCGAATCTTGGTAATTTTTGCTTCATTTTCTCCGATTTTCCAGAAGGCAGACTTCATGGGTGAAGTCTCAATAGTCAACTGGGGGTTAGTTTTGCAATTGACTTTTTGGGTCTCAGACTTCACGATTGAACCACGATGAAGTCTGAAGTTCTCCTTTGAAAACAAAAAA